>PVJI01003180.1:0-128833 GCA_004026765.1 Micronycteris hirsuta
ACAAAACTTTCAAACATAATCCACGTATAAGAAATGGTAAAATAAATTATGTTTCATTTATAGAATGGAGAGGCATATTGTCACATGGAAAATGATTTTATTAAGTGATAAAAGAAGGATATGAATTTGAATACAAAATATGGCAACACTATATATAGATTATAAATATATATTTAGTAGGTCTAGCTTTAGTTATATCTGTAGAGAACAAAAGAATCTTAATGATAGTTGCTTCTAAAGTGGTTATTATCATTGATATTTTATTATTACTTTTTAGTCTTAAATATTACATAATGAATTTGTCACCTTTATATGAATAAAATAAATATTAAAATATACTTCCTTATTATATAACTTTGAATCAGCAAAATTAAAAATAGAATCCGGGGGAAATGTCTGCATCCTTGATGACGTAAAGGCCTGATGTCTAATGATAGAAGAAACCTTTCTAAGGAAGCCCCAGTTTTCAACATTCCCTAAGATGAGAAGCAGGATTGTGCCACCTTCCCCCCATCGACACTCTGCCCCCGCTTACAGACACCTTAAGAGATGACAGATGGGGCCAAATAGTCTTGAAGAAGCTGTCAGATGGAAAAACATACCTGTCTACTTATTTTAACAGGACTGTTATAAAGATCAAATGAGATGATAAGTGTGAAAATGGGTACATGATTCCTCCTCAAGGGTAAGTTTTTAATGAAAGGACTTTAAGTTGTGGTTACTTTAATTTAAATAAGTATTGTGTTTCATAAATATATAATAGGAGTTCTTGAGCACTATGCAAGGTGAGTTCCTTGACGTCAGGAACTATATCATATTAATGTGTATATCTCCAACACTTCACACATTATCTTATACATGTGAGTAAACATCTTATGCATGAATAGTGGATGAATCTCATTGCCATCAATATTTGCAAAATAGTAATGATTTTATTAAGATAAATGAAATAATAAATAGTGTTATTATAAATTATCAAACACTAACACTGCTACTCTGTCATCTTGGTGAAGTAGATCTGTTGACATTATTGCTGAGTGATAAACAACATTTGATTTCCTCTTCTTTCTGCTTCCTAACTTTAGGTACTCACTGAGACTTTATGCTTGCTCCTATTCTTTCTTCATATTTTTGTTATTTTTATTGTATCACCTCATGAGGTCTAAAATATTTTCTGTGTGCTGATGACCCTTAAAACAGTCTTGACACTTTTCGGTCCTACATTTCTTGACTGTTTCTAACCATCTCTTTGATTTCTTCATATACTCATATTCAGCATTTGCAAAACCTAACCTGACTCATAGCCCTGCATTGACCACAGACCACACCCACTCTTTTAGGTGTCTTTTCTGTGAAGGACACGAATCTTTCCTAGTCACCTATACTAAAACTCTTATTCTGCCTGGTCTCCTCTCTCTACCCATTATTTCCATCCTAATGAAACGTTTTTAAGTCTTAATGTGTTCATCTCTAGTGATATAATGGCAGATATCGATTATTATAGGACTCCACTGCCCTGATCACTACAGTTATACTGTGAGTCTTGATGTCCAGTACTATTAGTCCTCCAACTTTGTTCTTTATTGTTGTGTTGGTCATTCTGAGTACTTTGCCTTTCCTTAAGAACCTTGGGATCACTTTGTTGATATCCACACATAATTTGCTGGGATTTTGTTTGGGATTGTGTTTAATTTATAGATGAAGTTGGAAATATCTGACATTTTGACAATATTGAGTGTTCCTGTCCATGAACATGGAATATCTCTTCATTTATTTAGTTCTTACATTTTATTCATTAAGGCTTTGTAGTTTTTCTCATATAGATATTGTACATATTTTGTTAGATTTATACCCAAGTATCCTTTTGGGAGTTACTAATACAAATTATATTGTATTTTAAGTGTCAATTTCTACCCATTTATTGTTGTTAGACAGAAAGTAATTGTAATTGACTTTATCTACTTGTGTTCCACAATCGTTTTATAATTGCTTATTAATTCCAGGAGTTTCCACTCTTTTTTTTAAATTTTCTGTATAAACAACTATGTCACCTGTGAACAAAAGCAGTTATATTTCTTCCTTCTCATTATGTATACCTTTTATTCACTTTGTTGTTTTATTGCATTAGTTAGAACTTAGAGTGCAATGTTGAAAACAAGTGGTAAGACCGGATACCTTTGCCTTATACCTGATTTAGTGGGAAAGTTTCAAGTTTCTCCCTATTCAGTATGATGCTACCCACAGGGTTTTTGTAGATATTTTTTCTCAAGGTAAGGAAGTTCTCCTCTATTGCTAGTTTTCTGGAAGTTTTCAATATGGATGGTACATATTAGATTTCATCAAACACTTTTTTTCTGCATCTATTAATGTGATCATTCTATTTTTCTTTTTAAAGCCTGTTAATGTGATAGATTATATCAACTGATTTCAAAACTGAACTAGTCTTGTATATTTGGGTTAAATCATATTTGGTTGTATTTATAATTATTTTATGGATTGTTGGATATTGTTTAATATTTTGTTAAGGACTTTTGCATCCATGTTCATGAGATATATTGGTCAGTAGTTTTTTTTTTTTTTTTTGTAATTTATTTTTCTGGTTTTGGTATTAGGCTAATGCTGGCCTAATGTAATGCAGAGGTATTTTCTCTGCTTGTACCCTTTGAAGTAAGTATATTGTAAAGAATTGGTATGATTTCCTTCTTAAATGTTTGGTAGATTCACCAGTGGATCTTTCTGGGTCAGGTGTTTTCTGTTTTGGAAAAAAATGTTAACTATTAAATTCCTTTCAATAAAGACAAGTGTCTTTTAAGGAATTGGTCCATTTTAATTAGGTTATCAAATTTCTGAGTATACAGTTACTCATAATATTACTTTTATATTCGCAGGAGATTTGTATTGGTGCCATCTTCTCATTTCTGTTATTAGAAACTTTTATTTTTGCTCTTTTTTTCCTATTTAGCATGGCTAGAGTTTTATTGATTTTAGTTATCTTTTCAAAGAATCAGCTTTTGGTTGTGTTGATTTTATTTATTGGTTTCCTGTTTTTAATTGTATTGACTTCTCTAATTCTTTTTTTCCCCTTTTGCTTTATTTGCATTTATTGCACTCTACTTTATCTAGTATCTTAATTTGAAAACTTATTGTTGATTTTAAATCTCTTTTTATTTCCCCCCCATTATTCCTCTCCCTGCTCCCCTCTGGTTACCGTCAGTTTGTTCCTTATTTCAGTGTCTCTGGTTATATTTTGCTTGTTTGTTTGTCTTGTTGATTTGGTTCCACTTATAGGTGAGATCATATGGTATAGTTTTGCATTCAAAGCTATAAATTTCATTGTAAGCACTTTTTTTTGTCTCTGCATCCCACAAATTTTGATCAGTTGTGTTATTTTCATTTAATTCAAACTATTTAAAATTTTTCTTGATAGTTCTTTTTGACCCATGTGTTATTTACATATCTGTTGTTTAATCTTTACATATTTTTATGGATGACTTTATGTCATTAATTTTTAGTTTAACTCCATTTTTTTTGTGGTTTGAGAGCTGATATTTTATGTTTTCTTTTAAAATTTTGTTGATGCTCTCTTTTTTCTTAAAAGCTAGCCTTGAGTGTTCATGTACTAAACCAGGAGTTTTGTGATTTACATGATTCTATGAAGAGTTTTCAAGCAGCATAATCTAACTTTGTATATGAAGGCATACTCCCACGTGGTTCCAGTGAGGACAGTTGTATTTCCATTGATGAAAGGTTTTTATTTTCCCATGTAACGTATTTCTCCTGAATTCCTATAATCACTGAACACCATTCTTCTTTAATTCCTCAATATGCTATACTTAAGGAAAATGAATTAAATGTAAAAAATATATGCAATGTACTCCCACATTCTTTTTTTTGTTTGATATGTCGACTTATAAATTATAGAAATACTTCCTGAACAATATTGAATGGACTTGAAATATAAGTTTCAGAGCTTTAATTATTTTTTAAATCCTCTATATTTTTATTCTTTTTAAACTTGTTTTCTGAGTTAATTATTTTGCAAAGTCACTATTCTTTTACATGATATCATGGAGCTTTCAAGTACCCTATTTTTCCTGGACACCCCACGGTTAATAGTTTATATTATACTGTGGTTTCTTAAATTGAGGTCTCTCTATCAGCAGATGAGCATCACTGGGAATCTTTTCTGAACTTGGAATTCTCAGGTTAGTTCCCCCAAAGCCCTGTGTCTTGGAGAGAAGCCTAGCGTGCTCTTTCGTCAGCCCTTCCAGTGATTCTGACAGAGCTATGCTTTGAGAACCATGAGTTTGTAACTCAGATGCAGGCATTAGATATAAAATAACAAAGAGAGCCTTGATTTTTTTAAATGTAATTCTTTTCTTCTAAATTTCTGTTATTTGGATTTTTTTCTGTCAAGCTTCTATTACTGCCCATGATTTCTGTTTCTCACCTTGCTGAAGTGTCTGGATTTGGAATTTTTAAGAATTCTTTAGTATGTTTCCTCTTGTTTTCTCCATGAACTTAAATTTCTATTTAATAATGACAAGCCTGAGTTTAAATCTCTTTTATGTCATTTATTATGTTACTTTGGGAAGGTGGCTTGATTTTTCTGAGTCTCAGTTTCATTGTATGTAAAATGGAGATGTTACTTTGTGGATATTTTATAAGGCCTAAATGATGTAATTTATGTCAATTAGTGAAGTGCCTAATATCTGCCTTTCTGGATATGTAATAATATATGAAAGTAATTTGAGTCTGTTAGATGGGATACAAAAGTTATTAATTGTCAATACCGTTATTATTGTAGACAATATTTGGAACATTGATATTCAGGGGTAATGTAAGGGAGGGCCCCAAAAATGGAATTTATAAAAAATTGTGTATTGATTCTTACATGTTTAAACTTCAGTTAGCTTCAAAGTACTTTCCATTTGATATCATATACTTATCAAGGCATTTCTTCCACTGCCCAAAGCAGTTTTTAAACTTGTCAATTTTGATGCCTTTTTTGTTTGTTTGTTTGTGTGTTTCACCTCTTTCTCATTGGCAACCTTTCCTTTTGAGGACTTTTTTCATCTGAGGAAACAAAAAAAATTCTCTTGAGTTGAGATTTGGTGAATAGGGAGAGTGGGGCGCAGGGGCATGCTGTTTTTGCTCAAAAACTACTGAACACTCAGCATGGTGTAGGCAGGGGTGTTTGTAAATCACCCATCACGAAATGGGAAAATGTGTTGAAAGAATCTTCAAAAATTTACAAAAATGTAGGCAGGAGGGGGTGTGCAGGGAGCATGGGGAATAATTTTTTTTTTTCCTAAAGCCAAACACAGCCTTTCACAACACCGCCACTTGGTGTGCTGACACAGGTGGGTTCCTGGAACACTCATCTGGTGGGGTTCCTAGAACACTCATCCTGTAATGCAAGGGGCCCAGCCTCCAGAAGATAATTCTATTTTGGGGGCTTCCTCTTCGTATATTATAACATAATTGAAACATATCCCTTTATAGTTCTTTTCCAGTGGTTTTTAATTGTCTGAAAGGTATTACTATATAGCAAGTGTTTGTATTTTTTAGAAATTCTGGACCCATCTATAATGGTAAATCACTAGTTTCCAAACTTACCAATGACTTCACATTTTCTCCCTAACTTAAAACAACCTTGTCTCTTCACCATAGCACGGTGCGTATATGCATCCTCATTTTAAACCTATCACCCCCTTTTTCTCCCTTTGACTCACTCTCTAGTGTCTTTTAATATCTCATGCCTTAGTAATTATAGCATCCTTAGTTCAGCTAAGACAGGCAAGTATATCATTACATTTAAAGTGCAGAGCAGAAGAGAAAGCTAGGAGATCATGGGTTATTTTTTACTTTGTTTGATAAAAATTCTTCAGGTTGTAATATAGTTCTATGGAACAAAAGAAATGCCATTGAAAACATTTAGCCTTAAGTTCCACCTTTGGTTTTAAGTTAACTTTCTTCACTTGACAACAAAATCCATAGCTTGTTGATTGGGCTTTCTGAAATGATAAAACAAAGTGGGAAAAACTATGAAGAGAATGACTGCTAGAGACATTAAAAAAAACTTAGTTGGTGCAAATGGTAGGAAAACAATAATTAGACTAATTTTAGAAAGTTAACAGATATGAAAGGTATACATTTTAATACTTCTTTAAGGTATTTAAACCTAATACCTCCTTTGTCTTAAAACATAGATGTATCTGTTGTCTTACAACTTTTTATCTTTTTAAAAATATTCTAATTTTCATTTTTTAAATATTTAATTTATTTATTTTTTAGACAGAAGGGAAGGGAGGGAGAAAGAGAGGGAGAGAAACATCAATGTGTGGTTGCCTCTCACGTGGCCCCTACTGGGGACTTGGCCTGCAACCCAGGTGTGTTCCCTGACTGGGAATTGAACCAGCGACCTTTTGATTCGCAGCCCGTATTCAATCCAACGAGCTACACCAGCCAGGGCACAATTTTTTATCTTGACATGCTATCCCAACTTTTAGTCTTTATAGCTCATTGCTTTACAGTCAGATGGGGTGATGCTTTCTGCTTGCTCTCATCACCTTCACTTTTCTTAATTTCACGAATTCTCTCCTCTATCCCAGACCTCCGAGACCACTGCTCTCAGGAAAGGTCAGCGGCTGGCACAGGCAAGACTCATCTTTTCCATGCATCACCTTTCCTTAACACAGCGCAGCGGGTGAGAAACAGTGTAAAAAGAGACCACAGAGACCACTTGGTGGAAGAATTTATTTTACAGATGAGGAACCCTAAGCCTAGAGAAGCTAAGTGACCTAATCAAAGTCCTTTAACAAGTTAGTGATTGCAGCAAAGTAGAATTTCTGTGCCTGGATTCCTAATTCAGGGTAGTCATATGATTAAAAACTAACTTTCTGGTTCTAGAGGTAGAGATCAAATAACATTTTTTTCTGTACAAGAATTAGTGTTTACTAAGTTTGGTGATAGGGAACAATCCAGTGCTTACTGTGTAGCAAAGGTTACTGAATGCTGAGAGCGGTTGACTTTATTTAGTCCTCCCAGCATACCCACAAGGTTAGGAATGTTAATATCCCAGTTTTACAGATGGGGGAAATGAGGCTGATGATAAATAGCCTGCCTAATATCAGACAAAGTCATGGACACTTCTAAACTGTATAAACAATAATAAAAGAAACACACCCAGTCTTCTTAGTTAAAGACTGCCTGTGGGTGGCTAGGGCATTGAGTTCATTCTTATCTGATCAGGGATGGGAAGGTGCAGGAGTGGGAAAAGCAGCATTAGCCTTGTTAGGCCTCAGAGGGTGTCTGTCTTGGCAAAGATCACACATGTGTCCTATAGCCTCAGCCTCAGGGTCATTTCCACTCTCCTGCACTATCTTATCGTCTTAACAGTACTTAACCCATGCCCCTTGCACAATGTATGTCAATTTGTATTAAAAGTAAAAATCGAATATCACTATATGCTAAAATCTGTTATACAGAGGTAAACAAAACACAGTCACCAAAATACTAGGAGCAAAGGGAATGGTCTAACCACTCTGGTCCCACGAAGAAGCTGGTATTCGCTCTCCATGCCACCGTAGTCTCCATAATCTAGTGCTGCTACTAAGTCAATCTCTATCCCTGTATTCCCTCCCCATTACTTTTCAAGATGCTCTCACTGCATTACACACTGACAAGTCAGCCCAGTATACTAAAATGTATAACCATTTTAACTTCTGTGCCATTCATTTATTGGCCCATTATTTCCAGCAACATTCATTGCATGCCTACTAAAGTGAGGTGCCGAGCTCAACCAAGGACATAAAATGAAGAAGACACAGTTCTGGACTTTTAAATTCTATTTATAAAATATTATAAATATATAAATAATGCTAATAAATGAAATAGCTTAAATATAATAATTATTATTATAAAGTAGTACTATGTACCCATTATTACAGACATTTTATATATATATATATATATGTATGTATGTGTATATATATATATATATATATTATAAAAATATTTTATAGTCTTGTGTACTTGATACGTCCCGGGTACCATGTTTTACATAGGCTAGTTCAGAAAGCCCTCTGAGAGAAGTATTACTAGTCCCACTTTATGCAAATAGAAGGTGAGGCTCCCGTGGGTTAAGGGTTATTGAAGGTTGCAGAACAAGTATGCAGTAGAGAGAGAAGAATGGCCAATGAAGACCTGTGTTGCCACCATGGAAAGCAGGATGGAGTTCTCTCAAGAACAAAACAAAACAAAACAAAACAAACAAACAAACAAACAAAAAACAACTCTTTCATGGTCCAGTGATTCCACTTCTGGAAACTTACCTGAAAAAACTCAAAAGACTAATTTGAAAGAATATATGCACCTCTATGTTCATTGCAGTGTTATTTAAAATAGTCAAGATTTGAAAGTAGCCCAAGTGTCCATCAGTAGACTAGTAGATTTAAAAACAAACAAACAAACAAACAAACAAAAAAAACTGTGGTAAATTTACACAATAGAATACTGCTTGAATGAAACAAAGGAAGAAATTTTACCTTTGGTGACAGTGTGGATGGAACTAGAGACCATTATGCTAAATGAAATAAGCCAATTAGATAAAGACAAATGCCGCATGATTTCACTCATATGTGGAATCTAATGAACAAACTGATCTAACAAGCAAAATAGACACAGACTCAGAAAGTGGGCTGACAGCTGTTGGGGTGGTAGAGCTGGGGGAGGAGTGAAGGTATTGAGTAAAAAAGGGAAAAATAAAAGAAAAAATAGAATTCATGGGCACGGATGATAGTGTGGTGATTGCTGGGGAGAGCTGGGAGTGGGGGGAGGTGGAGGAGGGCATGGGGGGATAAATCGTGATGGACGGAGACTTGACTTGGGCTGGTGAACACACACTACAGTGTACAGATGATGTGTCATAGGATTGTACCTGAAACTTGAATAAATCTGTTAACCCATGTGACCTCAACAAACTAAAATACAAAATAAAGTTGCAAAAATAAAAAATAAAAAAAGAGCAATCCAACCCAAAACTTGTGCTTTTCCTATTTCATTATGGCACCTCTCTCGTGTTGCTAAAGCAAAGGTCAGATTTTTGGTCATTCTACTTAGAGGGTTAGGGGAAAATTTTATAGAGGTTGTATGTGAACAAGGTCTGAAAGATAAGTAGGAATTCTGAAAATAAGAAAGTGTATTTCACCCCCCAAAAAGACATAAAGGTTACGGTGTGAAAATTATTGGTCAGTAGCTTCATGGCTCTGTTGTGTAGGATATTCTACCGAAGTATTTGGAGCCTCATTCTGCTGGAGCCAATGAAATAGATGAATGGACTTGGAGCTTAAACATATTTCAAACAAAATAACCCTATTTTTACAAGACTATTTGAATGTATGTGTGTGCCAAAAGTGCTTAATACTAGAACAGTAAGTTTTCAGAAAACAGGGTTTCTATTACTTAATTCTTTCATGGGGTTTTGTACAACAGCCCAGGAAAGATTTATTAAATTTAAAAAAATAGACTGGATTATGGAATTAGGAAGTTCTTTGGTCTACTCGTACAGCAAATAGTAAAAATAACATTACTACTACTAATATAATAACACTGCAGATACGGTTTCCAAGGTTTTCATGGCATCTTTGCCACTGGCCTCACAATGTGGTTCAAAAATGACTCATTTCCTTGAAACCGCTGCTCAGTTTTTGTGACTTTAGACTTATTTGCATTTTCCAGAATTTGTGTAAATGGAATTGTACAGTATAAACTCTGTTTTTTCTAGTCTTTTTCACTCAATGTGATTATTTTGAATCTTGTCCATGTTGTTGCATGTACCAACAGTTTACTTTTTGTTGCTAAGCAGTGTTTCATGATATGGATATACCACCTTTGTGTATCCATTTGCCTGTTGATTGTTATTTGTGTTTTTCTGTTGGCGAGGTGATGGCTATTACAATGAAGTTGCTCTGAACATCCATGTACATTTTACTGCATTAACGTAGTCTTAAATTTCTAGGGGCAAATAAGAATGGAATGGCTGAATCGTATGGAAAGTGTATGTATGCTCAACATTTTAGGAAACTGCAAAGCTGTTTTCCAAATTGTTTGTGCAACTTTATTTTCCTACCAGTGGAGTATGAAAATTCCACTTGTTCCATCTCATTCATGTTGCTTGGTGTTGTCAGTCTTTTAAAAGTTATTTATTCTGAAATGTTACAGTGATATGCCATTGTGGTATTAATTTGTGTATTTTTTTTAAAGAGAGAGATATTTTCTTTTTTTTAAGCTTTTATTTTATTTACTTTTAGACAGAAGGGAAGGGAGGGAGAAAGAGAGGGAGAGAAACATCAATGTGTGGTTGCCTTTCACATGGCCCCCACTGGGGACCTGGCCTGCAACCCAGGCATGTGCCCTGACTGGGAATCGAACCGGTGACCCTTTGGTTCACAGCCTGTGCTCAATCGACTGAGCTACAGCAGCCAGGGCATACTTTGTACTTTTTTTTTTAATGCCAAATGTTATTGAGCATCTTTTTGTGAGTCTGGACTGTACCCGTATATCTTCTTTTTCATAGCACTTTTCCAAGACTTTGTCACCTGTATATCTTTTGTGGTAAAGCGTCTGTTCCAATCTTTTGACCACGTTTTTTAATAAATATTTTATTTATTCATCTTTAGAGAGAGGGTGAGGGAGGGAGAAAGAGAGGGAGAGAAACATCTATGTGAGAGAGAAACATCCATCAGTTGCCTCTTGCATGCCCTCAAGTGGGTACCTGGCCAGGGACCCAGGCCTGCGCTCTGACTGGAAGTCTAACTGGAGACCTTTTGGTTTGCAGAATGACACCTAATCTGCTGAGCCGCACCAGTCACGGCAGCCTGTTTCTTTTTAAGTTAGGTTGCTTGTTTTCTTATCATTGAGTATTTGGAGTTGTCTTTGTATTCTGGACACACGTCCTTTATTAGATACATGTTATATAAACATTGTCTCCCTGTCAGTGACTTGTCTTTTCATTTTTTAAACAGTACCTTAAACAGCAGAAGTTTTAATTGTGATAAAGTTAAAATTATCAACTTGGTATTTTATTGATCCTAATTTTAGTATTGTGTCTAAGATACCTCTGCCTAATTCAAGGGTACAAAGATTTTTGTCTATAATTTTTAGACATTTTATTCTTTTAATTTTCACATTTAAATCTTGAATGAAATTGAGTTAATCTTTGTATGTGATGTTATTATGAATTAAAGTTTTTTTCTCTTTATTTTTTCCCGTTTCTCAAATATTACTGTCCTTAACTGCCTGATGCCTAGTGTCTTATAAACCCATATTTTTTTCTGAGTTGTTTGTTTTCCACCTGAAAAGGTAAATTCAGTTTTACTTGATCTTGGTCAGAGCAGCTGCCAAGAAGTTCACTTTTAATTACTGAACATAAACTGGATTTTGTGATGCAAAATAATTGTCTATTATTTGAGAGTGAGCTAAACACTGTGAGAAACTGCATACGTTTGTATTCAAAGATAGAAGCAGGGATAGCCCATTAATGAAACGTAACGGGGGGGGGGACACCAAAACAGTTTTCATCCTACCTCCTAAGTTTGCACTAGGCTACTAATCAAATGTGATGTGGGATAGCTAAGCAGGAGAAAACACCCACGTTTGTTTTACAGGTGTGTATTTGGAGGTGCTCTGAGGCATGACACCCGAAGAACCATTGGTTGGCTGAGGTTTATCCACTCTTTTGGAGCTAAGAAAAATGGGGGCTGTGGTTTGGGACTTAGAAGGGCTGGGAGGTAATTTACATAGAGATGGAAAAGCAAACATTTAGTGAACAAATGTCTGCTGGGCCATCTTTGACAATGGGACACAGGGAGGACTTTGATTAGAGGACCCTTACCTGATTGCTCTCTGTGTATCACACATAGTTTACTTTAAACTATAGTGATCTGTGATGATATCTTCCTTCCTGGAGTAGGCCCTCTATCTCAATTTCTTGTAGGTGGTTAGGGTCACATATTTTTCTCTGAGTCTTTTATTCCTTAGTAACCAGCTTAAAATCAATATCGGAAAAGGCATATTTTGAGGTAGCAAACTTTGCTGCCCTTCACAGCTCAGTGAGAGACAAACATGGATTATCTGCCGAGTCTCCCATTTTACATGTAGGAGTTCCATTACTTCCATTGTAGAACACTGATTTATTCACTTTAAAAGAAGTTGATATTTGAGGCATTAATTAATGTTTGAAAATGAGTAGATGTTTCCCATATGATACACATTAATAATGGCCTTTCTAATACTTTTCCGTGTATCTGGGAAGTCTCAAGAATTCTTTAAGCCAATGATTCCCGTATTGAGGGAACTAGAAACATCTTCTAAATATAATCCAATACAATAAAAATTGACATTTACTTCTTTGAAAGTGTATAATAAAAGAAATGCAAATTCTGATTTCGAATGCCGTTTCAAAATGTCACAAGACTACCTATTTTCTCCTTCCCAAGCCATTTCCTTTCTTTTGTTGAGACAGTCCCACTTTTTAAATTTCTCCCATATTTAAATCACAGATTTGCATCTTTATATAAAAGTCTGTATGAAAATCATCTTAACAAGAAATCCATTTTTTTCTCTGACAGTAAGAAGATTAACCTCTTGTTTATTCATCCAACTTGCCACTACACTGTGAGAAATCTGAGAGACTAGACCCTGATTGTTCACAGGCATGAGGTGAATTTGCTGAGAGAATGTCAGTGCTGGTCACTGTGATCCAGGGTTGGTCCACATTGTTATACTAAAATTGATTATCTTTTTTATCATTTGATCGTCTCTGAAAAGTTTTCAGATGAACTAGAGGTCATTTTTTAAAGACTTTATTTATTTATTTCTAGAGACAGGGCAAAGGAGGGAGAAAGAGAGGGAGAGAAACATCAATGTGTGGTTGCCTCTCACATGGCCCTCCCTGGGGACCTGGGGCACAACCCAGACACGTGCCTTGACTGAGAATCGAACCAGTGACCCTTTGGTTCGCAGCCCAAGCTCAATCCACTGAGCTACACCAGTCAGGGCTAGAGGTCATTTTTTGTTGACCTACATATTAAATTGAAAGAAAGTTCTGAGTTGAAACAGTGTGCTAAGCTCTGTGCACATTATTCATGTGGATGAAAGTGAAACACTGGATACTTTATGAAGACATGAAAAGGGGAAGAAGGTTGAGAGTATTTCAGGGGAGAAATAGTAACTTCCAAATCCAATGCATTCTGATTTTTGTATCAAAAATAATATTTTGATGTTTTGTGAGCATTTTAAAAAAGTAACAGAAAGGTGAAATGTATCAAGTGCAAGACATTAATATTGTGTATTAACTGTCTGAACACAAAAGAAATTATGTTGTACTGTTATTAGAGTTGCAAATCCCTGAATCATTATGGTATTCATTGCAATTTGTTCTGAATTTAAATCTGTAATAGTGTGCCTGGGTAATACTCAAAATAGGGATTTATTGTTCTTCGCTGAGTTATCTCCTAAATATGTTCGAGAAACATAGAAAATCTGTGTGTCTCCAACATACTGTTTAGAAATTTTTACCCAGAGAAACCCAGAAGTGCATAATGTTTAAAACATCCAAATAATATCAGTCGCATGAAACTATGTTAATCATAAAAATTACATTTATTTTAGAATTATCTTTGAAATATATATTATAAAATTCAAAATACCATAGGAGAAACTGAAAATCATTCACTTGACCATTATCTTTAAGTAATAAAAAGTCAATGTTAAAATTTAATATGACTAATTCCTTGGCCCGACTGTCCATAGTTTAATATCAATATACCTTACATAGTTCTAAATCAGTAAGTTAAATTGTAAAGTAGGAATTTCAATCTTTAATTTCTTCCAAGGTTCATTGTCACTTTACTCATTCCAAAAATACGTAAAGTAAAACTGTTTTAAAAGACATTTTAGTAGATGTGTTTATCTTTACTAATTGCAGAACATTTTCCTAACCCTGTCAAATGTCCTAAGAGCAGCAACAACTTTAGTAAACAAATTTTTTTTTCAAAAGTAAGTGATCTCACGGACCCGCAGAACCCACCACAGCATGCTCAAGATCAGAATTAGAGTGTCTTTGATCCACCCCAGGGTCCAAAGAAGTACCAACAGCAAACTTTTATGAGATGATTTCCGCAAACAAGACCGCTGAAGGAACTGAGCTACCCAGTAGGTCTTTCACATAGTTTTGATACTCCTTTCTCTTTTAATGCTTTCGGACTTAAGGTATCATAACAATAATTGGGCGGGGGTCGGGGGGAGCGGGTTGACCAGTCTCTCACAGTAGCCTAAATAAATTGGAAT
Organism: Micronycteris hirsuta; assembly: GCA_004026765.1. Classification (NCBI taxonomy): domain Eukaryota; kingdom Metazoa; phylum Chordata; class Mammalia; order Chiroptera; family Phyllostomidae; genus Micronycteris; species Micronycteris hirsuta. The sequence continues at coordinate 14,353 of PVJI01003180.1, forward strand.
GGAGTTTATCCATGCCCTTGTTCCTAACTACTTGAAACTGCAGTGGCGAATTCTTAAAACCAGTTATGGCAGCATTCAGTTGCATTTTTAAAGTGCTTCCCTTGTTCTTCTCTGTTTCTTAACATGCTACGTTTTTACTTTGGTTAGGCCACTATCTAAAACCTTGCTATTCAGCAGAGAGAAAGAAAGAGCTTATACCCTTTGCAACAGCATGGATGGAACTGGAGAGCATTATGCTAAGTGAAGTAAGTCAGGCAGTGAGGGACAAATACCATATGATCTCACCTTTAACTGGAACATAATCAACAAAAGAAAAAAGCAAGCAAAATATAACCAAACACATTGAAATTAAGAACAATCTAACAATAGCCAGAGGGGAGGAGAGAGGGTAGTGTGGAGAGAAGGGTTTTCAGGAACTACTATAAAGGACACATGGACAAAGCAAGGGGGAGGGTGGAAGCAAGGGAGGGAAGTGGGGTTGGACGGGGTGGGGAGGAGAGGAGGGGAGGAAATGCAGACAACTGTAATTGAAGAACAATAAAGTAATTATAAAAATAAATAAATAAATAAAAGCTTGCTATTCAAAATACGTCTATAGATCAACAGCATTAGTGCCATCCAGGAGGTTGGTAAAAATGCAGAATCCGGGGTACTATCTCAGTTTTCCTGAATTGGAGGCTGCATTTGAACAAGTTCAGCATTAGACTTCTGTGTATATTAAAGTGTGAGAAGTACTGGTCTAAAAATGAGATTACTGATCTCATCTTTAGTCTCCCTCATGTAAGAAGAAATTTTCTCCTGACTTGCCCTGTTTCTACCTCTGTCTGGTGGATTTCTTCTGTTTTTGGAATGTAATTTTATCCTTTTAAGCACTGATTCAGGCATATTTCAAATTAGGTCAAGTTTATCATTGCTGGCATCTATTTCATATTATATATTTTTCTGTTTTTACACTTGCTCCCATCCCTTTTCCATAGAGCAATAACAGAGATATTTTAAAATGTCAATCTCTCCATTCTCAGTTCATATTGCTCCTCTCGTTCGTTATGGTCCAGCCACACGGGAATCCTTCTTGTTAGTTGAAAACACCAAATTCTTCCTTGTTTCTGAGACTTTGCACTTTTTTCTTGCCTCTGCTTATAATGCACTGTCACCTGCCTCTCCATGTACATGTATCAGCTCTTCACTTGTCCTGTCTCAGCTGTTGCCCTGTCCTGTTAGGTCCTTGTATGGAAACCAAATGCATACTTTTAAAGATACTTTATCATACTTTATCACTTCATAGTTGATATTACTGAAAAGTATACATCATGATGTGAAATCACTAATTGTGGGTAAGAATTTTTTATCATTTGCTCAACTCTGACTCCCATGTTTGCGGTGGAAATAAGTCCTTCATAATTATTTGTCACATAAATAAATGAATAAATATTCTGTTGTCTTTTTCATTCAGTCCAGGTACTTAACTAAACATATACGGAGCATATGCTATGTTCCAATTATTTTTAGTGATACAATGAAGAAAATACAGTCTTGGCTTCCAGAATAAAGCTAACACAGTACAAAGTTAAATCTTAAAGTTCTAGAACATTATTATGGCTGAGCCTTTGTCAGTGTTGAGGGAAGCAATGAAAAAAGAAAGACTTTGAAAGTTATGTCATTAAAATACTTCTCAGAAATAATCTCCCTCTTGTCATACTTGGGTGAGAGCTTTTTCTTTTCTTTTTTAAATTAGAAATTCACATAAATAAACTTGTAAACACCTGAAGAAAATATTTCAACTGAAATAGTAGTGAGGGGTAAATACCTATAACAGGAAGTGATAAAAAAAATTCAGAGAAAATATAGATAGTGAAGTTGGAGACTAAAGTTGAAGTTCAAAATGAAATCAGAATGGCTGGATTCCTGTATCTGACATTTTTGGATTGTATCAAAAAGACAGTTCAAAAGTTGTAGTCATCCACATCAGAGCATTTGTAAAGACAAAATACACAAAACAAAGCCACTGGAAAGTGTCAATTATCTGAAATTTAAACAAGAAAAAAGACAAAAGATGACACTAGGAGAAACTAATTTCTACTGTGTGTGCACATGGACATTTATAAACTAAAAATCAATTGATTTATTGATTTATTCTGAATTATAAGACATATTGACAGTTAAAATTCATAAACCATCTCTGTACCCAGGCAGTTTTTTTCTAAATTAAAAATTCCTTCCTCCACATAGGGTTTTCTTTTTCCCTCCCAGCCATGTTGCCCTTAGCTATTTTCTAAAATACTTGGACTGTGTACAATTCCCATAAAGTTGCCTCTGCTCACTTTGGAGACCTGGCTGTAACAAAGGTAAGGTCATCAGGTTGACCTGACCGGGAGAAATGTCTTTGCTGTACTGCACCCTTAGACTTTATACTCTCATCAATGAAACCCAAGGTCCGCTTAAGCACAGGGTAACAAGAGCCAAGCAGTTACTAAATGAGTTAAGAAGACTTTGTGGGAACTGTTGCAAACTCAAGGATGCAAGACTTATAAGGAGTAAACACTGGTAATGTAGCTTCTGGCTTTCTTCTCTTGTGTCATGAAGGTCCGCTGCTCAGTTTTGCTAATCATCACAGTTTTTGTTTTAGAAATAGCCAAAATTCTCATTTTAAATGAAATCTCCAAAATTTATAAAAAGCCCTCTCTCTCTCCCCTTGTGAGTTTGTCTTTTCTTTTTCTGTTCTCTTTAGAATACAGTACATCGTACATAATTGGGAGCAAGAGTTTGATGTTTTTCAAAAAGGGTACTAAGTAAGAATGTATTAACCTTATATTAGATATCTCTTCAAATAGTTGGCACTAGGATTGATATGCCAATAATAGCATTTTCATTAAAGAACCAGATTGTGGCTGTGAGAAACTGTCTAGCCAAGCAAATAAATCTTGCATAGAATCCCAAAATGCTATTGTTGACTGAGGCAGAGGCTTGTGAGATTTTTATCTACGAGAATCATTCTTCAATCTGTCAGCTGCAGACTTGGAGAAGGATTTAGGTAAGGCATTGGAAGCAATTAGTGTGTATTCCTAGTTTTAGAAATGTCTGCCCTTCATTAACGTTTTCTAAACACTTACGTCTCTAACTTTTGAAACATCTTTCTTATTTGTATTGCATGGAGTTGATAGATAAACTCACTAAGCTGTATCAGTAGACCTAAGCCAGGTCTACGTAGCGCATTTACTGCAGGGTTGGTGGTACAGTTTGATTTCTGTTATTTTAATACAACTCTTGATACTCACTTGGAGATCGTTCTAGGCTCGCGATTCTCAGCTTTGACTTCATATTAGAATCATTTGAGAAATTTAAAAAATCTGGTGCCCTGACTACATTCCAAATCAATTAAACCAGAGCCTTTTGGTGGGGTATAAGAAGGATCGAGATGTACAGTAAGTAATTTTTTAGCTTTTTAAGTGGAACAGAAAATTACCTAAATGATATTGACTAGAATTCTCCTTAAGGCAGGTGGTTATAAGACCCTTAACACCATGAGGATCAGATAAGCTTCACGAACATAATCATTCAACAAACATGTATTAAATGCTAACTCTGTACTAGATAATACTTTGCTTGTGCAGAGGGATGTTATGCAAAGATTAATAAAACTATTTTGGCCCCTCAAATATATAAAACTTAATAATGAAAGTCAGTTATTATAACTGAGTAGGTGAAATCTTAAAGTTGCTTTTGGTAGAAATATGCCTATAGTAGTAGGGGAAAGCCAATTTGATGTGGAACTCAGTTGAGTTCTAAGAGGGAAAAAATAAACAAACAAACAAAAAAAACACACAGAAATTGTCACAGGTGAACTTGAACAATGAATAATTATTTTTGGCCAAAATAGAATAGGATATTGGGAGGTATAAAGTCAGCATGGGTGAAGACAATTTGTCTATTTGTGATCAACAGAAGACCATTTTAATATCACTCAAAAGTTGATTTTACTTGCTAAAATTTAGTTCATAAACAATTGTGGAAATTTCTTGTTTTCACCAATGTTAATACATAATCATCTCTAAATTGTTTCATACACTTGTGAGAGTAAAGCTTTCGAACTTTAAAGTGCATCATAGTCATCTGGAGGCTCATTAAAACACAGATAACCTTCCTGGTTTCCAATTTACAGGTGGGAGGCGGGGCCTAATGTTTACATGTTCAACAAGTTCCACATGATGCTGCTGCTCCTGATGGTCCAGGGATACACTCTGTGTGAAGCACTGTACTCCTATAACAAATACCAGATTAAATGATTTAGCCAGGGCTTAGGTAAGGACATTTTTAGTCAACCAGTTCACCTTTTTGAACCTAACCATGTGTAAAAAAAAAAAAAAAAAGAATTTAAAATGAGCAAGGATAGAAGTCCCCCAGATAAACCAATACTGAGTATCCTTCAAAATTGAAAACATTTTTAATGAAAGAATGAGTTTTTATGAGAAAAGAGCAAAGAAATGAAATGGAATAATCAATCCCTACTCTGACTCAAGCCATTCAGTTCAATCCTTAAGCTTTAACACCCAATCAGCAAAACAAAACCCCAGCCAGACCCACTATCTTCCGATGGTGGTTGAATGATCATTGTTCCTCCCTTTGTTATCATCATATCCTCACAAAACTGCAAGCTACCTTTTAGAGTGTGTTTTCCAACCTCCAGTCTTGTTCTCCCTGAAAGTTCTGGTATTTATAGGTATTGATATGTATTTCTCCATCTCATTAAATTTCCATTGAGATCTCAGTACTCCACAGGGGTTGCCAGCTCTTAGCTGCTGGCTGACTCACCTTTTAATACGGTGTTTCTGGATTTTCAAGCAACTCTAGCTTTCTGTGGTCTGTAGTAGGGTAACTCAAGTGATTTTAGACTTCAGAGTATATAATGATGGTTGGGCCAGTGGAGGGAGCTATTTACTTGAGAATCACTGATTTTTTTAGTACACAGCTTACTGAAAAAGCAAACTCTTCCTGGCTACTGAAAAAGCAAACTCTTCATGACTACTGAAGACCCTAGTGCTAAAACATTTATTGCTCTGAGTCAGCGTTTTCACCAAGCTGACATGCTTATTTTGCTTTGAGATTGGAGAGAAAAGTCACCTTATAACGACTCAGAGGATTGTATCTGTGATAGACCTTTGAAACTAAGTAGAAGTTTGGTAAGAACTGGGCTTGAAAAGGGATGACCTGTGAAACGGGGTGAGAAACACATGATTTGCTGAATGTAATGGTTCCTTATTAAGTGAGTGAGTTTGAGGGTTCTGAGTTCTAATTCATCTATGGTAAATATTATGTTCCAAAAGAAAAGCGGAAAAAAGAGTCTTTCTGTCTTACTGAATATTTATCTTTAGTTTAGGGTCACATTTATTTCTTTTAGAGTTCCATAGTTAAGCATTTATTTTAACAGAATGAGAAAATAAGTTGATTAAATATATAGTCGTATTTTAGGATTGATGAATAATTCTACTGATCTGAAGAAGACCAGGTGTGTGAATAAAAATGAATATTTAATGATGGCTGGTAGAAATTAAAAGTGTGAGACTTTCATAATATGAAATTTACCTTTAAACTTAAGTTGAAAGCTATGCTATATCTACTTATGTATGCTTTTCTGTGACATGATATGTTTTATGATAGAATATCTGATAAACTTGTAATTTATATTTTTTTTATTTACCAGATATTTATGAGATTACTAACAATGATAAGCTAAAATTTAACTTATAAGATAATCAATGGTTTGTTAACATTTAATTGAAAATGATAGCTCAAAAAATTGAAGAAAAAGATGGACTGATGATCAGGAGATCCTAAATTCTAGAGCTGGCTTCCCCTGTTTGAGATTTTGGACAAATTGTTTAATCTCATTGGACTTCACTCTTTGATTTAAAATTATAAGGTTCAACTTCAAGACCTTTTTATTTTCTTTATTTTATTTTTTATTTTGTCAAGTGGTTCTTGCTTAGAGGTAGGCTACTTGGTATACCAAAGTAATACGTAAAACTGCACATATTTTAAAAATATATTGTTACAAAAATAAGTTTATATGTTAAAATTCTAAATTTCAAGTTAAATGGCTAAAAATACATATATTTTATCTTCTGACTTTTGATCACTTTGTTAATTAAGAATATTAGTAGTATAATTTTACTAATATAATTTTAATTTAGCTTGGTTATTAAAATTACTATTTCTTCATTATTTACATAATGTACTTTTATAATTCTTATACTCCAGAAATAACCCCTTAAAATATCCAAGAAAAAAATTATGATCTAGTTAGAATTTTTTAAAGTAAACAATGAAAAGTCAGTCTAGGGTAATATAAAGGAGAATAATGTCAAAGAACTTTATATTATGCCTCACATAATGAAAAATTAAAAAAAAAAACTTTAATTTTCAGAAAACTCTAAATGTGATCATGATACAATTATTGATGGAAACAATAACATTAACCACAGTTTTAGAAAGCTGACAACAGATTTTAGAAATCCTAGTAAGGCCTCTAAACTACTACTACTATTTAGGCAAAGAGAGCCTTGCAAACTGCTTGTCAATTTATTTATTTATTTATTTATTTATTTATTTAATGGATTTTTTTTTTTAAGATTTTATTTATTTATTTTCAGAGAGAGGAGAAGGGAGAGGGAAAGAGCAATGTATGGTTGCCTCTCACATGGCCCTCACTGGGGATCTGGCCCACAACCCAGGCATTTGTCCCAACTGGGAATCGAACCGGGACCCTCTGGTTCCCAGCCCGTGCTCAATCCACTGAGCTACACCAGCTGGGCAAACTGCTTGTCAATTTAATCTAGTAGATCAAGCCCTATGAATTCTTTGGTTGTGATTACTATTAATAGACAGTGGTTCTCTATGATTAAAAAAAATACTTCAGAAACCTTTACAGAGCAAACTGATTTTTCAAGGCTCTCTTTTCCTACTAAAATGTTAGAAATATGACATGATTTGGTCTATGATAGGTCTCTTGCTGAGGGAGTTATTACCTTATGATAATATATAGATTTGGAATTTGAATTACACTTCAGGTAATCAGAGATGTTACTAAACATATTATATTTTATGTGTCGGTAAATGTATAGTTTTTGTTTGTATATCTCAAACCCAGGAAGCATTAATATTATTCTTAAAGTCAAATTTAGGACAAAGTAATAGAGAATTATAGGTATAGTTATTATTCATTATTACTATTTTTATACAAAGTACTGTCTGCAAATGTAAGTTGGATTTATTTGACAACGTGTTTCTTCTGTGTTTTCTGTCTCATTAAAAAAAAATTTCGGCTATTTGAATTTCAAATTAGAGTCCCCTAATTTCTTACATAAAGACAGTTTAAAATCTGATTGTCACCTATTAATCTTACATGATTCTTAATGAATTCAGAATCATAACTCTTAAAACTTCACCTTGGCTGCATGCTTTCAATTTCATTGTCTCCTCTGCTGGCCTGAAATCTCTAATGAGAGCCTGGATGTCACAAGGCAATGAGGATCACCCATCATTTGCAGAGCTTAGTCAACTGTGTAATGAAGTCTTGTTTGTTTGCTTTCTTTTGTGTAGGACTTGGTGAATCTCAGCACATTTTCAGCAGCTTAGTGATATTGCTCATTTCATCACTTCTCCTAAACTGTTTGAGTCATTTTACTAAGCATTACTAAACTTTATTTCATTGTGTATATCTACTAAGGCAGTGCCAAAACAATTGAAACTAGAGCAGTTGATAGGCACTAAAACAGAATAATAACACTATTACAAGCAAAAACATCAGAGATGGAAAATAATTGAAAACTACATTCACCGTATTTCTTTACACATTTTAAAAATATTTTAAAACTAAAGTAAAAGGAAAATATATACTTATCATTAAAAATAAATGGCCCTGGCTGGTGTAGCTCAGTGGATTGAACGCGGGCTGGGAACCAGAGGGTCCCGGTTCGATTCCCCGTCAAGGGCACATGCCTGGGTTGTGGGCCAGGTCCCCAGTGAGGGCCATGTGAGAGGTAACCATACATTGCTGTTTCTCTCCCTATCTGTCTCCCTCCCTTCCTCTCTCTCTAAAATAAATAAATAAAATCTTTAAAAAAATTTAAAAAAATAAATGAATGCATAAATGAAAGATTACAGAATAATGTGTGTAAATCCCCTTCTCATGTAGCTCTCCCTTTCTTACTTTAAGCAGTCTTTTTTTTTCTTCCTTTCCAACTGTTTTTTTGTGTGGGCTCAGGGTAAAATATAATTTTTAAAAATATTTTAATTTATTTTTAGAGAGAGGGGAAGGAAGGGAGAAAAAGAGGGAGAAAAACATTGATGTTTGTTTGCTTCTGGTGCGCCCCCTACTGGGGATCTGCCCACAACCCTGCAACACCACAACCCTGCAACCTTGCAACCCCGCAGTCTCAGCAACCCCGGCATGTGACTGACTGAGAATGGAACCTGTAACCCTTTGGTTTTCAGGCCAGTACTCAGTCCACTGAGCCAAACCAGCCAGTGCCAAACATAATTTGAATTAAAGAAGAAGAAGGTTCTCTCTACTATGCAGATTAATCCCAGCACCAAAATTTAATGTCACACAAATTTATATTTAAAATATATTTTATGGTTTTGATTTTATATAAATGGGATCTTATTTTTTTTAATGTGAACTATTCCCTAAGACAAACATATCACATTTTATTTAACCATTCATTATTTTGGACATTTAGTATTTTCAGTTTTTCATTCTTACCAAAAATGCTGTGAATAGCATACTTTGTATGTATACTGAGGTATAAAGGTATTTCTGTAAAATAGTTTTTTTAGGGGGACAAAGAATATGCACATTTAAAATCGTCCTTCAAAAATGTGTACCAATATACACTAAAATTTATATTGTATTCTAGACTCATTTCTCTAGTATCTCAACATGCTTGTTGAAAATGTTTATTTTGAACTTGGCCATTATTGTAGAAACTCACATTATTTTTATGCATTTATAATCTGTGGATGATATAACAATATAATATCACATATAATATTAGGAATAGGTCCAAATTTAAGTTTTATTTAGAGGTTGGAGGTCTTTGACTACCTTTCAGTTTTATCTAAATTTTCAAAATTTTACTTAGTTATTCTTATATTTTCATTAATTTTGGTAGTTAGAATATTATAAGAAGTCATACAGTAATGTAAAATTTCAAGGTTATTAACTTAAAGTCTTACAAAGATTTTTCTAACATTTAAAAATACTTATATAGAGCCCAGCTGGTGTAGTTCAGTGGATTGTGCGCGGGCTGGGAACCAAAAGGTCCCGGTTCAATTCCCAGTCAGGGCACATGCCTGGGTTGCAGGCCAGGTCCCCAGTGAGAGCCATGTGAGAGGCAACCATACATTGCTCTTTCTCCCTCCCTTCTCCGCTCTCTAAAAATAAATAAACAAAATCTTAAAAAATAAAAAAAAATAAAAAAATAAAAATACTTATACACTTTTCCTATCCCTACTGTAGTTTTTTATAGTACTTTTTAGAGAAGCAGTAAGAAGTTTTCTCTTTTGTTGATTTCATTGCTTGAAGTTTTTATTGTTGTCTTAGGTGACTATTGTTGGTTTCTTTTTCTTTTTCTTTTCTTTTCATTGCCTTTATGCTCTAGATCATTCCTGCAGTTTATTGAGATAAAGTTTTTATTTCACTTATTCAACTTTTGTTTTCATGACAAATGTATAAGACTAAAATTTTTCAGTGGAGAATCATTTTGACTGGAATCATAGATTTTTAAGATGGGTTATTTTTATTGTCTCTTATTGAAGCATTGGACCATTTCTGTAAGATAGATCCTACTTGAAGTCTGTGATTTCCAAATGGTCTGTAATTCATTTTGATTTTTTAAATTTAAACCATTAAGAATTTTCTAATATTTTGCAAATTAATAGTTGCTTGAGCTTCTTTTAATTTCTACTAACTAAATTATTATATAAATTTGTTAACTTTAGTTGCATTTTTATTTTGTTCAGATCATATTTTTTACTATAATTTTCATTTTTTTCTTTGTGGAATAGTTTTAGATTATTTTCATAGCCTAATAATCTTCCTTTTTTTTTTTTTTTCGTAAAGTTAGCATGACTGAAAAGGAAGTGTATTCTCTATATTAGGTACAAAATGTCATGTTCACACATACCAAGTTTGTTAGTTTTAATATTTAAATTTTATACAATTATCATTCTTTTCTGAAAGCCATACATGTATTAAGCTCCAATCTAATTTACAAATACAATTTGACTTATGGATAATATTTTTTCTTAAAATTATAAATATTGAAAATGCATTTAATAATATATGGCAAGAGTTTATTATTGTTACTGTGAGATATATTTGGTGGTATCTACATTTTATTAGTTTCAACTATTTTTATATTGCATGTTTATGCTTAGGGTTCCATTTTCTTATATTTGAGCTTTCCTTTATTTTTAATCTTTTTATCATTCTACCTTAAATACCTGTAGTGGTATCCTAGCAATTTTTAGCAATTTAGTCACTGTTCTTTATTTTTTTCAGTTTAACAAATTTGGTCTCTATTACATGTATGTACACATATACACACACCCACTATTAGAAATGTTGAAGACTTTTGCCTTGAAAAGGCTCACAATTTACTCTGAATAATTTATCTTTTACTGAATGTTGATCACATATATCTTCACTAAAAATAACTAATTTGGCACCATTATTTTTAACGATTGTGGAATCAATTTCTGTAAGCATATTTCTCAGAATTTACTGAGGCTGTTTTAAGAATGTTTTGTAATAGTATTGACAGATAGAAGAAATCTTAAATGGAAGCATAAAAAAACCCAGAAAGTAGCTGTTGTAAGTTAAAAAGATATTTATTGAATGAATATGCAGTAGTTCAAAAAATTTTCCAAACAGAAAATGTGGAGGAATGAGAGAAGTTAGCAGTCAGTGTAGGCAGTTAGTAAGTTATTCACAAAAGAGAAGGGAAAAGTGGCTAAACCTGACTAACTCTGGAAGCTACAGCTTCCAGACATCCTAGGAGACAGCTTCATCCTCTGACATACAAAAGCTAATCCTCAAACAGGCAGGCAGAACCAGTTTTTCAATCCCATTAACCAAGGTTATCAAGCAAGGAAGCACCAGTGACTGGGGTGGGGGGATTTCTTTGCTGGGCACATGCTCAGTAGAAGCCAAGATGGCACAGGAGAAGGTGTTTAGCCTGGGAAGAAGACTGGCTTGGGTAAGGTCACAAAATCCTGGATGATCTAGCAAATAAGTTAGATAGAGGAAGGGCCCGGCACAAACTAGGGGAGAATTAGGAAGAACATTGGTAGTTTGAAAGGAAGTCCACTCTCCTCCAAACACAAGGAGATATAATCAAATCTTAACAAAGGCCTAGGGTTCATGCACTATCTCTCGGTAGCAGCTGCAGGGGCCTGGCTGTGGCAGCTGCGCTGGTCCAAGCACAGGTCGAAGAGCAGTGCCTGTCAAGGCCCAAACACAGCCCTGGAGGTGGACATGCAGATAGGGAGATGAGACACAGAGAAGTTCTACATCTCTGGGTCTTCCTGGTCCTCCTGGGTGTGGTGAGGACAAGCGCAGATCTGAGGCCCCAGAGGCTATACTTCTGCAGCCAGACAGATCTGAACCACCTGGTTGTGTGATGAGACATCAGGCACCCAGGGACAGCCCTTTGTTTTCTCTCCAATAGACCTTGCTACAATTGCTTGTATCCTCCTATGCATGATTCCACAAAATTCTTCTCTTGCAATCCCCATGAAAGAATCTTATTTTTACCGGCAACATAGGCAGTACCCAGCCATGTAGTCAAATTATTTCAGCAAAAAGTTTCTCATTGCCAGGGCTGCTGATCATTGAATGTCACAGCTTGCTCTACTGCTAGGAGGAACTCTAGACTCAATGTAGTCCTTGGTTTCACTGCATCTTCTGTTCCTCAAAAGCACTGCCACCTGTTGCCACTGTAATGGATAAGAGAATCTGTGTCTTATAGTTGGGTCACTTGCTCATGCCCTAAAATAAGGGAGGCCAAGGAAGAACTTGTCTTTATCTGGGCTCTTTGGCAACTAGAGTCAGGGATCAATCGAGTGAATTTTCTCAGCAAAGTGAGAGCCAAAAATTATTTACAATCAACCTGGCTTTTGAGTATGGAATTTATAAACTATTATGAGCAGGGAGAATCCCTAGTAATGAATTTAGGTTATGATTCGTAGAGACTCAGTTTTAGAGGATGAGGGATTGCTAAGTGACAGGAAATCTTTAGGCTCATTTTCTCTGTATAAGATTCCACATTCCTCGCAATACTATAGTTCATTATTTGGGACCTCTTTTGGGGATCCTCATTATTGGGGATCTCTTTTTGCATTAATCACTAAAAATCATCAGAAGTTAGCTTTAGCTTTGTGGTAGAGTGAATGCTTACTTTTCTAAGATTTTAAAAAGCACTTTAATCATGATTGCAATGTTAATGAATCATATGATTGAAACATCTTAAACTAGAATTTTGAGCAAATATAAGGGAAGAAGAAATACAATTTCAACATGTAACATCTCAACAATGTATCTCCCATCCTTCCTGAACAAGCTCCTGGAGCATCTGTTCCACCAAAACAGTAGAGAAAGCCAAGAAAAAGTTTTACTTAAAAATACTATATGAAGGGTGGTGGGGAGGGGTGGGGGGGGAAAGGTAGAAAACTATACTTGAACAACAATAAAAAATGTTAAAAAATACTATATGATATTTAACTTAGTAAATTAACTGCTCTAAACACTTTATACATATGAATTAATTTATATCTCATAACACCCCTGAGAAGAAGAATTTGAACCAAGTTAGAATTGGCTTCAAAATTCCAACTTATAAACCTTACAATATGCTTTCTCTCCATGTGCAGTACTAGGAAGAAATGATCAAAATTATAATGATGGGGTGTTCAAGGCCAGAGCTCTGTAGAAGCCTTTGAAAGCTAGGTACCTCTCCACGTCTTTTGGGGGATAGAGGAGAAACTGATAAAATGTTATATATAATCTCATGTAAAATTAAACTCACTATTTTACTTCAACTAAAGAAAACTATGAAAAGAAAAATGTAATTGAGGGACTATTGGATGATGCAAAAATTCACATTATAAATTAGAAAACTAAGAAAAAGTAAAAAAACAAAAAACAAAAAACTGCAGGCATTACAAACTCCACAGTAAACAAACTCTGTCCAAAAAGAAAACCAAATGTAGCTACAGTAAACTAACTGGCTCAAGAGTAAAAGTGTTGAACTATTTATAATAATCAAAGCACCGCTTTCTGATTTTATGTTAATGTGACATATGGTATTGGGATTTTACAAGTGCGTATAAGAACTAAACCTTTATTTATCCCAATGGGAAAACAAGAAAATCTATTAACTGATAAATTCAGAGTTGGTAGAATTAGAATGTAATTTTGACATATAAAGGTAAATGCTATGATAAACAATTAAAATAACTTCAAGTCCCCTAATTCTGGGGAGCAGACTTAGAAACCAGTAGCTGTTTTACTTTTAAACAACTTTTAAAAAAACTGTTAACTTTATTCCATTACATTTTGAATTTTTAAAACAAGGAGACATATCATTTTTAAAAACAGTATTTTTTAATGTAAGAATGGAGAAGAAAGCATGAGAGATTAAGAGAGGAAAGCTCTTCACAAACAAAATGGATGAGAGAGTCATTTCTGAAATTATTTGATAGATTTTATTATCAATTTGAGCTTAGAATTAAAAATATTAGTATAGTTAATCATTTCATTTTATCTTGCTGTTTGGGTAAAATTTAATGTCTCCAGATATAGCTCATCACCTCTGTGCCAACTTTATTTTTCTGTGCGCCTATGTAAGGCAATTGTATTGCTGTGCTCCTCATGTGTCTCATGACTCAATTATGACATCTACAGTCTATCAAGTTGTCTCAGGCAGACCTCAGAGTCATCCTTGGCATTTCTATTCTTCTCAACTCCACAGACCACAGACTCCTGTAATTATATCTACTAATATGTCCATTTTTGCCTTTCAATTCCCCTCATTATTGCTGTGTTTCAGGTCTTCTTGGTCAGTTTTCTGACTTACTGCAAGACCTTCTAACTGCCAACTTCAAAGTTATCTCTTTTAGCAACACTTTTATTATGAATAATTTCAAACATGTTTGAAAGCAGAGATAAAAAGCACCTTATAATGAATTGCCACCACACCTAATTTAAAATATTATTTTACTTGAAGTTAATACCAGTGAGACATTCTATGAGCTTATTTACTTTTCATTTACTCTCTCCCATGTTAGTTTCGATGGTTGTATGTTTTCAGATTATATAGACATGGTTCACTATTTAACTTCCTTGTAATTATCATTTAATGTTAGGTGTAATTGATACTTATGATACTCAGGACAGAGCTCATTAAGAATATTCTTTGCTCATAATACTTTGTAGCTGACAGAGCTGAAAATAGTGTAGTTTTAAATAAAATCTTTGGCTCACATTTTCCTTTCTGGAGCTCAATAAATATATCATTCTATTATTTTCTGATATGTTAGGGTTAAATAATCTAATAGTAATCTAATTTTTCCTCATTAAGCCACTCATTCTTTTTGCCTACAAGAAAAAAGTCTCTTGTTTTTTACGTCTAATGGCTTTACCAGTAAGTCTTGTTTTAGCTTTTCTATGCCAATTTTTCCAGGTACATAGTCTACCATTTCAATATGTTATTTCAAGTCTTCTTTATTTCAGAAAAATGTTTTTGATGTTAGAGTTTTTAGTGTTTATTACATTCTATTACTTTGATTTTATTAACATGTATCTCTCAATATCTTTTAAGTACTTTGCATCTACTTCTTTTTTTATTGAAATTTTACTCCTTTCCATCTTTTATTTCTTTAAGAGGAAATATAAAACTTCTAGTTCAATTCCTATTTCTTTTTAAAATTAATTAATTAACTAATTAATTAATTTTTAGAGAGAGGGGAAGGGAGGGAGAAAGAGAGGGAGAGATACATTAATGTGAGGTTGTGTCTCCTGTGCCCCTAAATGGGGACCTGACCTGCAACCCAGGCATGTCCCCTGACTGGGAATCGAACCAGCGAAGCTTAGTTAGCAGGCCAGCATTCAATGCACTGAGCCACACCAGCCTGGGCTAATTCTTATTTCTGAAATGATATCTTTTCTTTTCTTCTAATCATTTTTAATATAGAATTAATTTTTATGGGACATTTATTCACAAACAATGTAGATATTTCTATTATCTCACAAAGTAGCCATTCCTAAAAAATATTTTGAACTCCTTTGTAAAATCTCTAGTTAAAAATGACAGGGCTTAGTAGTAAAAATAAGGATAGACAAGGCCACTCAAAATCTAAAATTTTGCAGTACAAACAAAAACAAATAAACATATAATGACAATCTTTATAAATACATAAAAAGTTAAAAAGACATATTAAATTCCTAATGAGTATGTATAGTACAGTACATATCAGACTTCACTTGCTATATTAAAAAAGATATAAAGTTAGCCATGGAAAGAGAGATAAGAAGGGTTTGTGTTAGGTTTCTCTGTTAAGGAGACAAAAATAAAAATTATCAGATATTTCAGTTTTTAGGGATGGCATAAGAGATTATTTCAACTGGGAGGCTTCAAACTCCACCAGTGATTTTCTTGCGGTACTGGAGGCCTTAAGTCTAAAATGAAGGCAATGCTGCCTCTGGGGGAGACTTGGTTCCTCCCTCTCTCAGATTCTGGTGACGGTCAGCATTCCTTGGCTTGTGTTTGCACCACTCCAGTCGCTGCCTTTATTTTCACATAGCACTGTCTTTTGCGTTTCATTTCTTCTGCTGTCTGTCTGAAATCTCCCTCTGCTTTCCTGTTGTAAGGGTGTCACTGGAACTAGAGCCCATCCAGATAATCCAGAATGATACCTTCATCTGAAATCCTTACTTACGCTTACACAGACCCTTTTTCCCAATGAAGCACCATTTACAGGTTCCAGAAATTAGGATGTAATGTACATTTTGGGGGCTACCTCTTTACCCGGCACACAAATATCAGAGAAAACTGTGCAATGATCATTTTCAAGTCAGAAGTTTAGCAGTGTGATCTGAGAAGTTCATGGTGGGATCACTGGCACCACATAAAAGTTTTTCATGGCTTGCTGTAGTCAGCAGTTACTTGGCACAAAGCACTAATATGCTAGGGAATATTATGTATGAACCAATGCAACTTCACATCACATTCATATCATTGCTGCTTGCCAGGAAAATTGGACTAATTCTTTATACACATTGTAGCAGAAATTCTCTGTCTTTCAGAGCAAGCCATGCTCAAATATATATTAGCAGAAATATCTGCTGTAGTTCTAAAGCTTTAAATTACTACCAATTGCAGAATTTTTAGAAAAAATTATGTTCTAGTTATTAAGACCAACAGAATAGCTGTTTACTAATCACTTAACCAGAATTTGAGGTGAATGTAATGCATACAGCATAGGAAAAATGGTATTGTGTTATATGGCATAAAAATGTAAATTTAAAATATAAATTATTCCTAAGTCCCTGGCTGGTGTGGCTCAGTGGACTGAGTGTCATGCCAGCCTGAGAAGCAAGGGGTAGCTGGTTCGATTCCCAGTCAGGGCATGTGGCTCGGTTGTGAGCCAGGCCCCAAGTGGGGGACATGAGAGAGGCAACCACACATTGATGATTCTTTCCCTCTCTTTCTCCCTTAATCTCTAGAAACAAATAAATATTTTTTTTAAAAAAGGAAAGTAGTTTTGGGTACCATTTAACTAGTGATTTAAAACAGAAATATACTGAAAATGGTTCACTTACAATATATATTTATAATAAAATATATATGTATGCATTATATTATAATATAATAATTAATATATTATATTTATATATAAAATGTATTTTAAAGAAGGCATTATCAAAATACAGACTTAATGTCTCTAATTTTCAAGGTTCACTCCAAACTACTAAAATTTAAAGTTTGCCAGCTTTTTTTTTTTTTTTTTTTTTTTTTGCTATTAGACTATTTTTGTGAACTTAGCAAAGTAGAGCAGACTGAGTTGTAGTATTTCCCCTCATACATTTTGTTGGTGCGGCTGAAACACACTCAGATCCACCATGTGTCTCTAGGGACTAAGAAGGAAATCCTTTCATATTTTACTTCTGTCAAGTATTATTTTAAGAGAATATAAAATACTTACAGGTCAAGAATTATATTTAGAAGTGTATCTGAAGGACATGATTGCCTTATTGAAAACTTGCACTAGTTTCAGTGAGATCATCTTGAGATACACAAATACTTTACAGAGTGTTTGTTATTTTGGACTAAAAATAGAGATATTTTGAGGTATGACCACAGTACAGTGGCATTGCCTGATACTTGCTTCAACAATGACAGTAAAATGTGCATTTTACCTTAATAACTATTAAGCTACATTGCCTAATTTCTCTTAGGATCACGATCGTGTTAAAGAATTCTCCATACTTATAAAATTTAAGACATGTCTAGCACAAAAAAAAGACAAAATCTTTGGATTCACAAAAGGTTGCATGCATTCCTTTTTGCATATATAGGGTAGCTTCACTTTCAGAAGTTGGACTTGCCTTTGAAAAGGGTTATCAATATTTATTTTATTATTCATATTGCCATGATTTTAATAATACATTTTACTATTTTTTAAGACTACAAATTTTCAGATGCATATTCTATACTTTAAAAAAAGGAGGATGTCCTGGCTGGTGTGGCTCAGCAGATTGAGTGCTAACCAAAGTGTCACTGGTTTAATTCCCAATCAGGGCACATGCCTGGTTTCAGGCCAGGTCCCCAGTAGGGGGTGTGTGAGAGGCAACCACACATTTATATTTCTCTTCCTCTCTTTCTCCCTCCCTTCCAATCTCTCTGAAAATAAATAAAATCTTTAAAAAAAATTAAAAATAAAAATAAAATGGGAAGAAATATTGAGGGAATATATCAGGCAATCTCTATTGGATATCCTTTTTTGTTTTGCTCCTTTCTTTTTTTTAAGATTTAATTTATTTATTTTTAGACAGAAGGGAAGGGAAGGAGAAAGAGAGGGAAAGAAACGTCAATGTGTGGTTGCCTCTCATGTGGCCCCCACTGGGGACCTGGACTGCAACCCAGGCATGTGCCCTGACTGGGAATTGAACCAGAGACCCTTAAGTTCACAGCCCATGCTCAATCCACTGAGCTACACCAGCCAGGCTGTTTTGCTCCTTTCTTAATCTGAAATACTTAATTACATTTTTTATATCAGTTTACACACTGATTTGGTGGATCCAAAAAGAATTATGATACATATTTGAGACCCTCTCCCGTGTACATCTTTAGCCATTTCTTGGCTATTATATTTCAAATTCATTCAACAGATATTATTGTTATTGAGCACTTAATGTTTTTTATGATGCTCTCTTAATAACCATGGGGGCAAGATGGATAGGGCATGGTTACCACTGAAACCAGGGTTAGATCAGTGCAAAACAGCTCCACAAATATGAAAGCTTTGAATAAAAATAAATAAACACATTATCAAAGAACACACAGACACTTCGGCCCAGCACAATGCATAACCTTAATCATTTACTCTCATGACTGACACAATTGAGATCCCAGGAAAAGCTTCACTACATATCTTGGCACTTCTTCTAGAAGCAAAGGGTCACTGTATTCAATGTTTTGAAGATTTGTGGACTACACCATTTCCAGTGTCAAAGAATGACATTCTGCTTTGGAGTGCAATAAAAATTTGAGGGGTAGAAGCACTTAAAAAGAGACAAATGAATAATTTTTAAAAATCCTTTCTTTTATTAACATGAATGCTTTATATTCTTATATAATGAAAGTACTGTGCCCTGACTCAATTCCCAGTCATGGCACATGCCTGAGGTTGCAGACCAGGTCCCCAACTGGGGGGTCTATGTGATGATATTTCTTTCTCTTGCACATTGGTGTTTCTTTCCCTCCCTTCCCCTCTCTCTAAAAATAAATAAACTAATTAAAAAAAGAGAGAGAGAAAGTACCGTTTTCCAGGAATGTCAAGTCTTCATTTTCTTTCATTTCTTTTTCCCTCAACTTGTGATCCTTAAGGTACTAAAAAATAAGCACTTATTTTTTTTTAAACTGGCCGAGGAACTTTTGAAATAATTAATAATTCATATACTCTTCATTTTAAGTAAATGTAGGTCTATATGTAACATGCATAAAACATGGAACCAATTCTCTACCTGGGTAAGGAGATGGACACTGATGATAGACTTTTTTCTGCTAATATAAAAAATTAAAAATTTTACAAAATTAATCCTTATATACTTTTTAAAATTTGATATTCATTAATGAAAACGTATATACATATTTTTCTTTTACTAGTTATTTTGAATATTTTATAATAATAAATATATAGGAAAGCATTTTCCATTTTTATTTTCAGTTTGAATTACATATTTGATTAAATATATTAAATTTTCACATATTTTGGAATAATCATTTTTATTTACTTTTTGATCATTATATGAAAATCTTGATTATCACCATGATTAGTAATTTTGCTGAAATAAAGATAAAATATTTTATGAAATAGATAAGTAATATTTTATTAAATAAGAATATATATATTTATATATGCAGTATATTTGTGTATTCATTTTTATGTATATTATGGGGTCTTTCCAGAAAAAGTCTAGCCATTGTTAATATAACAAGAATGGTTCGCACAACACTGATACAACCTGGTAGCCAAGGAGAGTGGTTTGGAAGACGTATGTGTGAACAATGATGACTTCATTGTACTAGTCAGTGGGGCAGTAGATGACATTGAGTGAGCATGTGTACCTTGTGGCCATTGCATTCCAAATGACTGAGAGAGTAGAGCAATGAATCTGTATCAGATTTTGCATGAAGCTTGAACATTCCCCTGCGGAAACTATTTGGATGATTCAGAAGGCTGCAGCTATGGGCAACTGGTGATTGGCAGCTTCATCATGACAACGTGCCTGCTCATGCATCACATCTAGTGCAGAAGTTTTTGGTGAAACATCAAATCACCCAGGTGACTCAGCCCTGCTACAGCCCAGATTTCATGTCCTGAGACTTCTGGCTTTTCCCAAAACTAAAATCACCTTTGAAAGGTAGGAGATTTCAGACCATCAAAGAGATTCAGGGAAATACAGTGAGGCAACTGATGGCAATTACAACTAAGGATTTTGCAGAGTTTTTTGAACAATGGAAGAGATAATGGGAGAACTGTATGATGTCCTAAGACGCCTACTTTGAAGGGGACTGAAGTGTCATTGTTCTGTGTACAATGTTTCTTGAATCTTGTATTTTCTTCAATAAATGTCTGTATTTTTCATATTACATACCTGGATACCTTCTGCACCAGGGGTGTCCAACCTGTTTGGCATAACTTTACACATTTAAAAAAATATTTCATTAGGGTGGTAAATTTGCTGAGGTAGGAGGATAGGACATATTATTTTGAATTTTTTTTAATTTTAATTTATAGTTTTAAGTACTAAGATATATGATTTGTACTCATGTCCTGGGCCATATCAATGTCAGGTGCAGACCAGATTTGCTCTTTTAGGAAACAGCAGTTTAATTGAAGAGAAAGATATACACAACCATCCAAACAAGTATTTTGTGAAAAGCTCTAATGGCATGTTCCAAAATGCCAGCTATGCCCAGTAATGGCAAAAATTAGACTAACATGACAAAATACACTATCACTATATTCATTAGTGTGTTTTTTATATTTTACAAAAATGAATATTCATTGTGGAAAATTTGACAAATATAGGAACGTATAAAATTCTACAAATAAAAATGCACACAATGCCAACATATTAATACTAGTGTTAATATTTTAATTGCAGCATTTCAATATTATTTACTTGTGATTATTTCCTATATACAAAGTATTGACCTTTTAGTCTTATTTTCTGTGTAGGAAACCACATTATATTTTGAAAAAGTATATGCATTAAAAAATACTAAAAACTGTCCTTGCTGATATAGCTCAGTGGATTGAGTGTGGGCCTGTGAATCAAAGGGTCACTGGTTCAATTCCCAGTCAGGGCACATGCCTGGGTTGTAGGCCAGGTCCCCATTTGGGGGCGCATGAGAGACAACCACACGCTTATGTTTCTTCCCTTCTCTTTATCCTTCCCTCCCCTCTCTAAAAATAAGTAAATAAAATCTTTTTTAAAATCCCTGAAAATTGCCTAGAATGCAAATAACAATATTTTTGGCATACTTTTTCATATACTGCCCCTATATATGCATATGTGAATACACACATAGTCACCGAAGGAGCATCACTGGTCTGAGAATCAAGAGGATATGAAAAGGGGACTAAATGACAGATATCATATCCTAAGTTATACATTAATGTTTTTCAATTAAAATCAAAGCAACACAGTGGATCAATTAATCCAATATACATTTTAATTATCAAAAATTATTGTTTCTTGACTCCTAACATGGCTTCTACATTGCTCTAAGCAAACTAATAATTGTGAGAGAGGCAAACAGAACAAGGTAAACTTTGTTTTAATAATTCACTGAGCTTAGTAGCTGGACTGTATATTGTAGATATTATTAGCATGTGCTTGCAGAAAAAAAAAAAGCATGATTTCATGGTTTTTCATGAAAGAAAACCATGACTTCCATCAACTTAGATAAAAAAGATTCTATCTGCACTCTCAATGAAGAATGTATTCTCAAGAGAAATATCCTGGTGCAGGGGGAAAAAAAGTACAGCTGAAGGTAGTAAGTAGTACTACCTTTACACTTTAAAGCCTCACACTTTAAACTATGGAACTGATTTATGACATTAGGGTCCAAACAAAATAAAATGTCCTACAAATCTATGAATATGACATGTTTTTATTTTTAAGTTATAAGTTTTTATCTACTTCCTGACTTTTTTGGCCTTTGATTCAATGAATTTCTATTTTTTAATTTAAGAGTTATTAGTGCCATTGTTTCTGAGACCATTCATCTCTAAGAATGTCTTTTATACATGAATGGAAAATATCTTGAAGGGGCATAAAATTTCTTACTTTTAACATTTAAAAATCCCATCACATTACTCCATCGTTGTCTGCAAAGGAGAGATCTGAAACTAATCTGTTATTTTTTCCTTCTGTATGGGTGGCTTAAATTTATTTGTCTTCATAAATATTTTTTTTAGGCTACATATGGTATAGATCTCTTTTTACTGTGTTTCATTTTTCTTAGAAGGTGGTAATAATTGGGCCTGCATTCTCGGTTCTCTTTATCTGAAGAATTTTTATGAAAAAATCTGTGATGTAGACTATTGTTCCTGCTTCTGTTCATCTTATCTCCTTTCTGGAAACATTTTCTTGGAAACATCTCCATGTTCCTTATTCCTTTTCCTTACTCTAGGCCACAGGAAATGCAAGTCTTTATGTGATCTCCTCTCTACTTAATTTCTCAATGCCTCATAGAATCTACTTCATCTTCCTCTGGCTGTGTGTGCTTGCTGTCTCAATGCAGGGCTTGGTTTGGAGTCCTTGTGACATTTTTACATCCTTTTCCTTATGTAGGACATATGTTTCATTTTATTCTCCCCTAATTCCCAGTGATATATTTCTAAAATGGTCACTTGCTTCTCACTCTTAGTTCTTAAAAGAAAACCAAAATGTTCTTAACGGTAGTTAAAACATTCTTCAATATATATTTTGAATGGATTTTAATGCTACCCCCAAAATAATGATAAAATAACCAGTCTCTTCATACAAAATGAGAGTATTTTGTTATTTGATATCGGTAACGCTAATCAGACGTTTCATAATGTCTTCTTCTCCCTCTAATGTTTGTTACATTACGTATTGGACTTTAAAAAATGTTAGCTATCATTCTGTTCATCTCCTTCTTATAAAATTACTGAATGAAATCCTGGAGAGATTAAGCTGCTTACCTCTACCTCACAGGTGGTTAGTAGATATGGAACCTCTGTGCCCTCCGCGAGGAGTTTTATACTAAAACATTCTCTCATTCTGGATGAGAAATATTTGGCAGGTGAATCATTTTTAGAGCCTTGCTTTCTCTCAATTTCCAATTATTTTAGCATATCTTCTATGAAAACTGGGTAGAGTTTTCTAACAGCAAGGCAGTGGCAACCATCAGTGGTCCTCATTTAGCTGGATGTCATAGGACTGGACTAACATTGGCAAATATTTAATCATCTGTCAGCCTCTTGTTGGTGACTTTGAACTAATCAATATCCAATCATGCATTTATGCCATCTGTATTCAGTTCAGCTTCAACCATGGGTCTGATTCTATTTAGATTGTTTTGAACTATTCTATTCTGCACTCCTGTTATCACTATTATGTATGACTTATTATTGTAGTTTTCTGAGTTCTCCTTGTCTTCTTTTTAGGCTCTCTCCTTCAGTGCTGATTCAAGAGGTCTTAAAAAAAATCTTATCATAAACACAGAGAAAAAGCCTGATTTAGGAGATTTAAATCACCAATTAAGATTTAGGATTACAACGTTAAAAGGAACTATAGATGTCTTCTAATCCAGGGCTGTAGAGTTCTTCTAATCAGAATCTGGGCATCCCTGAGATTCTTTCAGGGATATTATGAGATCAAGACCCATTTCTTAATGATTTTATGCTGTCTTTTTGAAATGTTATTCTCACGTAATTATAATGTGACGTATTCCAGAGGCTGCTTTATTGAACACGAAAGATTTGTCCAGCTTTTTACTAAGTCAATGAAGATATTTACAGAACAATAAAATACTGTCATAATTCTCAATATTTTGTTATAGAAAGCATAATTTTTGTCCTTTCCCAATTAACAGTTTTTGTTATTTTAAAACAAGTTAATAAACACATTTTTTAAAATTCTCAGTTTTAACTCCTAATGAGGTAGAAATTATCACCCATTTTAATTTCTGACTTTAAAAATTTCAATTATACAAGTTAGGGCAAGTTAATTAACCATGCTAAGCTTACTGTTATTTTTACTTCTTTAAATAGGACCAATTTAACATGAAAAATACTACCTATTATTAGTAAGTAGGATTCAGGATATTTATGCTGCCTTTTCTTTCAGAAATTGTGCAAGCATTTTGTAAATAGTAGTGTTATAAGAATATTTTAGCTGATTGTCATTACAATTCAATCTGTAGATGCCCCAAACTGAATTCAATGACATAATTTCCAGAATTAGTATTCCAGGTGTAAAATTGTCCATTTGTTCTGTGTTTCAGAATAGCATTATTTTACCTTATGGCTCTCAATTTTCTAAATTTGGACATAGAATTACGGAAAATTATACATCTCCCAGCATTCTAAAAAAAATATTTATAACACAGAAGATCAGTTTAGTCACAGAACCACTCAAATAAGCAAAGTAATGAAATAGTATTTCTTTGCATAAGATATTTGAGAAAATTTCCCATTCTTTCTTTAGAGACTTCCTTTTTTAATGTTCTTTCAGGACTTCAGATTATAAAGTCTCAGTTGGTTCTTACTTTCTGTAATGATTGTCACTTCTCTTAATCGCACTTTAAAGAGAAGAGTGAGTCCGGGGTATCGACTGCAGCAATTAATTGCAGTTAACAAAGTGATTAGAAGTTGCGGTCTGTTCAAAACCAGGAATCCTGATTTCAGAATTCAGGAGAAATTTTTTGAAGGAAGAGAAGATGGGGCATCAAAAAATACATTACATTTTCAGTGGTAGAGATCATTGCTATGGGCTTATCTTTTGTATTGTAACTATTTGACACATATGACAAAAAGGATTTAGGTTTTAACTAAAAATAAACATAATTTAAGCAATGAGAAATATAACTGTGGCTTTGCTAACCTTCATATAAAAGGTTCATATAAAAAGAACTATTTGTTCTAGTCACCTCACCCAGTCAGATTGTCTTCCACTGAATTCCTCATGTTGAGAAAGAGTGGAGGTGATGCTTCCTCAGTGTCTCTGTTATATTCTGCACAATGGCATGTTTTGCCCAATGACAGTCAGGAACAGTTCAAGTCTAGAGAAGCAAATGGCAAATTTGTTGATATTGGAATTAAGTCCCTGCTCCTATAACTAATTGTGAAATGCTCTAACAAATTTAAGGAAAGCAAATACGTATGAAGCAAACCTGTGAATTTTAACTCATTCTATAGTGTGTATGTGCAGAAAAATGGGATGCTTTATTTTTACTGTATTAATCTGTGAATCCTTCTCCTGGATCCCAGCCTTTAAACAGTGTGTGTGTGGTGGAGGGAGTGAGGAGTGACTACCCGAATGCTTCTATAGAAAACAGTCCAATTATTTAAAGCATCCTTTAGTAGTTTGCTTATTTTAGCACTCAACTTTTCAATTTCCCAAATAATCTCTTCACCCTTCAAACCACTCACATCCATATAAATGATGGGGTGAAGTTTTTATGTGTTTGTAAATCTGAGGATAAAGGGACTTTGAGTTGGTCTTTGGGTGTGTGAAGGTGTCTACTGGTCTCCAGGGCCAGAACTCTATCTAGTCCTCTTGCTCCGGACAGGTCCTGCAGGTGAAAGTGCCTTTGTTTCTTTGGGTGGGTACCGAAGACCTCAGTCATCCTCCTGTTAAGGACCCGTCTTCTCAGCACTCTGGACCTGCCAACCACTGTTATCTGATAGATGTCAACTTGCCACATCATGATGGTGTCACGGTGGGTTCTTGGGCTCTCCATTTACTTCCAGTTCACACAGGAAGTAAAATCAGCCTGAGAAAGATACATTTCGGTTCCTCTCTCCTTGATCACACTTTATGCTATGTTATTTATGAAATAACCTGCAAAGTCACCTCCTGACAGTGGTGAAGTAGGTAGTCAGGAGAAATTTTCTTACTCTCGTTGTTTTTGTTAGCAAAGCATTTCTTCTTTCTACATTTTTTTTTCAGGATTAAAGAGGTGAAATTTTCTTTTGGTTCTTCTAAGTCATATTTCCCTTCTTCCTGAGTTGAGCTAAGACAATGGCAGAACCAGAAGGAGGCATTTTTGACAATGACGCTGCAGCCCTGTCCTTGGTGTCTTACATAAAACAAAATCTGGTAAAGTGTTTTTTAAGACAGTAGTCAGGCCTGCAAAGTAAATTCAATGTGTATGTATGGACATGCTTGTAAAAAAAGGACAGGAGATAGACAAAATAGAAATGTCTCAAGATATTCAACCTCTGGGTAATGATATAACGTGTCACTGTCATTTTGCTATTATTTCCTTTATTTCCCACAATTTGCTTTACCGATCAGAAAACATGTAAAATATCTCTTTATTTTTAGAAACATCACTAATAATAACTTTTCCCTGAAATCTATCTCACCCATCCCACTTAAATACCATGGAATAGAAAACAGAACAAATGATAGGGAAGACATGATATGGATTATTAGGTCATAGTTGAGAAGTTGTGTAAGATAAAATTGTAACATAGATATAATTTATGAACATTGCTAAGTGTGAAATTTTAAACGAACGATCAAAAAAAAAAAAAAAAAAAAACTTTTGCCCCACATGATAATGTCTGATTGAGTACAACACTAGTTAGCTGGCCTTATATAATAGAGAGATTGTTTATGTAAAAAAGACATAAAAAACTTATTTAAGTATACCAAAAAAAGGATAAACTTTTATCAGAACAAAACAGATTTTTCAAAAGGCAGTATCTTTCTGAAATCCCTTTTTAATCTCTAAAATAAAAGGAATAGGCAAATGAACTCTGAATTCCTTTCCTACTATGCTGTTCTCTGATAGCATGAAATCCGACTCCTTAATGAAGGATAATGCTGCATTGAATCGGGCCAAAGAGATTTACCAATAGGAAATACACAAAACTCCTATTAATCAGCAGATTGAAGGAGGCTAGGACTGGCTTTATTACTTTTCAGAGTAACAAAAGTGAATAAAGCACGACTGCATCTGAGCTGAAATAATGATGCTAAAATAATGTCAACATATAAAGCCAAGGGTTTCAGTATTTCAGTTTTAACATTAGAGCATATTGCACACTTATAATGGTGCAATATAACTATACATTTTTATTTCATTTAGGTAATTATTTTTAAATCTAATCAGCGCTGACACAAAATATTTTATTCTTGTATTTTTTTATATCTCTATAGCATTTATTAGGGTCAAAGAGTTGGGGCTTGATAACATTAATTAATTTCATATCACTTATTAAGAAGCTCCTTTTCTGGCTGACTCACCTATTTAAAAACACAGAAAAATATGGGAGATTGCCCCAAAGCCACTTAAAATTCATGTCACACTAAAATAAAAGCTTAAAGTCACAGTAAAATGATAGGAAAAGAGCAGATGACAGGCTGATAGTAACAGAGGGAAGAGATAATGATAAAAACACAAGAGCAAAAACTTACAATTTGAGGCCAGATAAGTCAAGAGAATCATTTTCATATACCTACCTTCATACCAAATGAGAAGTCTTCATATTAAGTCTCAGTATAATCATTGAGATTAATAATGATGCTATTTTAAAAATGAGTGATGTTAATAATATTTGTATAAAGTTTTTTATCAAAGATTATTAAAAAACTACAGCTCTAGCTATTAAATAGTTATATTTCAATTGTCTAAAAAATACACTGTTGTAAACCTAGTTCATTTTATTGCAATGAATACAAATAAAGCTAATAGTGTTTTTGAAGTATCTTTCCTTTATTCTTCTTTCAGTGAAAACACCATCTAATATTTTCCATAGAATCAGCTAATGTTGGTTTAAAGTCTTGGTTTTATATTTTAAATTCTGTAGTTAGAGAGGATAAAATGTTGAGAATATCTTTTTGGATGGTGTTTGCATTGTTATTTAAAGGACTGTTTTGTTTTAAACCCTGCTATTTGCAACCCCTTGCTAGATTATAGATACTACAGGTATGTAATCCATTAGTGATAGCTAGCCATAGGAAAAGTAATGGCTATAGGAAAATTAGGAATGAGGTGTTACAAAAAAAAAAGTGTAATTATTTTACATTTTTGTATATATTGTAAATGATAAAAAATAATATTTAAATAAAATCTCTTTTTAAATCCTTCTCTCCTCTTCTTTTTTTAACTTTTAAATATCAGATTTATTAGTTATCTTTTGTTCCTGATATTTATGTTAACAGCAATGGCTGTAAAAGACATACTGTGTATAATTTCAGTCCTTTGAAATTTGTTAAAACTTTTCTTTTTTCTTTTTTTAACTATATTTTTATGATTATGCTGTTACAGTTGTCCCACTTCCCCCCCCTTCTTGCCCCCACCCCCTTACCCCCCCTTTCCCCACCCTTTAGTTTTGTTCATAGGTCATACACATAAGTCCTTCTGCTTCTACACTTCCTATACTATTCTTAACCTCCCCCTGTCTGTTGTCTACCTACCATTTATGCTACCTATTCTGTGCCCCATTCCCACCCTCTCCCCCAACCACTCCCCTGTTGATGTTCCTCCATACCTTATATAACTCCCTTTAACATTTCATACAGTAAAGGCTGGGTGGTGATGAACTTGAACTTGACCTTATCTGAGAAGCACTGTATCTGCCCTTCCATTCTAAATGAAAACTTTGCTGGATAGAGTATTCTTGGATGTAGGTCCTTGCCTTTCATGACTTGGAATACTTCTCTCCAGCCCCTTCTTGCCTGTAAGGTCTCTTTTGAGAAATCAGCTGACAGTTTTATGGGAATTCCTTTGTAGGTAACTGTCTCCTTTTCTCTGGCTGCTTCTAGGATCCTTTCCTTATTTTTGATCTTGGGTAATGTAATTATGATGTGTCTTGGTGTGTTCCTCTTTGGGTCCAACTTCTTTGGGACTCTCTGAGCTTCCTGGACTTCCCGAAAGTCTATTTCCTTCACCAGCTTCAGGAAATTCTCCATCATTATGTGTTCAAATAAGTTTTCAATTCCTTGGATTTCTTCTCCTTCTGGCAGCCCTATGATCCGTATGTTGGGCCGTTTACAGATATTCTGGAGGTTTCTGAGCCCCTCCTCCATTTTTTGAATTCTTGTTTCTTCATTCTTTTCTGGTTGGATGTTTTTTTTCTTTCTGCTGGTCCACTCCGTTGATTTGAGTCCCAGTTTCGTTCTTATCCCTATTGGTTCCTTGCAGATCTCTCCTCATTTGTTCAAGCAATTTCGATAATTTTTCGTCGAATTCTGTGAGCATCCTGATTACTAGGGTTTTGAACTGTGCATCTGATAGGTTGTCTATCTCTTGGTCGGTTAGTTCTGGAGCTTTGATATGTTCCTTTCTTTGGGGCCATTTTTTTTCCCTCGGTGAGCCTGTTACTGTAAGGAGGGCGGAGGCTTGGGGTTCACCTGGGCAGGGAAACTCACGGCCGCTGTGTTGTGACGTAGCCTGTGGGGGCGGGACCTGAGAGCACAATGGCGCCTGCTCCGCTCTCCGCGCCCACACCACCTCCTGCAAGCAATTTGAGCCCCTCTGTACTGGCTCCAGGGGTCGCTCCGGGGTCAGTGGACTGGCTGCACAGCTCCAATCCCCCGTGGGTCTCCCCAGTGCACTCTCCTGTGAGGCTGGTAGTTCCTCCCGCCGCCTACTCCACCCCTACAGGTGCTCTCAATCTGCACCGATGGGTTGCGCCCTGCTTTCTCTCCTGGTTTGTCTGCACGTGAATGCGGACCTGCCCGGTCCACCAGTCTTGGCCCCGCTGGATGAGCCCGGTGCTGCCCGCGCTTAGGTCAGGCACTCCTGTCTCAGTGTGCTGCAGCCCCTTGGGAACCGCCCCTCCAACCGCGCGGTCCTGCCATCTGCTCACCAGCTCGCCCGGGGTCGCCCAGCGCTCTCCTTCTGCCCTGCTTCTCCCAGCTCACCAGACTGGATGAATGTATCTTCTTTAATTCCTTGGTTGTCGGACTTCCTCTCAATTCGATTTTCTGTCAGATCTGGCTGTTTTTGGTTGGGTAAATTTCTGGTTTTTTCCTTGTTTGGTTGTGCGAGGAGGCATGGCGTGTTCACCTATGCCGCCATCTTGCCGGAAGTCTCCTTCTCTCCTCTTACAGGAGAACTAGGAAGAGACCAGGGGTGCTGAAAGTGGGCAGGAGCACTTTAATGTGAAGTTGCACATATATCAATGATAGATACAGAAGTATTTTCTTTGAGTGTTGCTGATACAGACAGCTATAAATAATAGCTAGATAAAGCCTAGTAACCAAGGAATGGAACTAAACACGGGCAATGGAAACAACAGAATTAATTAGCAGTACCAGAGAGTTAATGGAGAAAATGTCTGAAAATTTTCCCAAGGTAGCTGTAGACACCTGAAAATGTTTTGGGGGACATTCATAGGATAGCTGGCATATATGTGTGCTGACTAAATATACACAGGGCCTGGGATGACGTGAGAAGTTTCTTCTGAGGCCTGTACTTCTGAGAATGTTGCAGACTGTTTTTGAGTAAATGTTATGCAATTTAGGTTTTAAAATGTTTTAGTCTGTTCACAAACACTTCTGAAAGACCTCTAAAAATAATTCTCATATGTAATATAGTTATATTATATAATGTCATGTTTCCTGGTATTAAAAATATATCAATGATGTTTTCAAATAATCTTTCTTGAGTACTAGTAAGGCAGTTTGTCATGTCAAAAATAAAAAGACAAATACAAATTATTGCAATAAGTGTCCATCTAAAATTGGTTGCATTAATTATGAATATATTTTTTCATACTCTGGAAAATCTGATAATACCTTAGAAAAGAGAACATTTTACTTAATTATACAAATTATTTTTAATCAAAGAATTAACAACCCTTCATAGATTAAAGAATAACATCAATATGGTGATTATCAGAGGGAAAAGGGGGTGGAGTTAGTAGAAGAGTGTATATGGGGGATAAATGGTGATGGAAGGAGACATGACTTGGGGTGGTGAGCACACAATACAATATGCAAATGATATATTATAGAATTTTACACCTGAAACCTATATAATTTTATTAACCAATGTAACCTCAATAAATTTAATAAAAATAAAGTAAAATGATGCTCTTCATTTTTAAGCATATATATATGTTTCCATTCATTTTTTTATTTTTTTTTTTGTTTCCATCAATTTTTAACTTAAACTCCCAAACCTAAACTTTATATAGTCTGCAGTAGAGGCACAATAGAAATGAACTGACTATTGCCAGGAGCAGTTCAAAATTTTCTTTCAATTTCATCATTACCTAGGAATTATGTCATTGTACAATCCTTTCAATTCATCTATTTCTTATTATTTGATTAACTAGTCTGCAAACTCCATGAAGACAAGGACCATGTTTATAAAAATTTCCTTGGCATCTACTATAATAGATATTTATCGTATGCCTATCCAGTGATTAAAGGAATAAATGAATGAGTGGATTTTCCTTTCTTTCTCAATTGCTTTGCTGAAACTTTAGTTCTTCACCTAATTCTATTCATTGCCATTCCAGACTCTTTCTGGAAAGCAAGTGTTGACCAACATTACCTTTCCCAGCATAATGATTCCTCATTGCACCACAATGCTCCACTTTCCTGAACAATAATGTTGGAACCCTCACTTTTACAGTTATGTTAGCCCACTTGATTCTTCAAGTAGCAGATCTTATAGCTGGATTATATCCCCGTAGCTGAGTTGCAATATGTAGAATGTAAGAAATGTACACTATTTCATAAATAGATCCCTTGATTTAGATTTTGAAGTACTGGGGCTCTTTGTTCTTTATGCTTTGTCAATAGTGTTTAAGTCTTGGATTAAGTAACTTGAAACAGCTTCTTGCATGAGTTTGATAATAAATGCAAATTTATTTGTGTGCTTTATTAAAAACTATCATAATTATTTCTCTTTTGAATAAAAACACTTGAGTTTTTCAGTCATGTTTTAATAAGATAAAATATAATCTCTAGTGTGTCTTATACAGAACTATTATGTTAAAATATCATTAATGCATTATCACATACCCTTATTTATAAACACTTACAATGTGTTCTATATATAGGGTCCAGCAAAAGTAATACCTGCTTGAGTGTGGTTGTATGGTAATAATATGGGTGTAATAATTTATAGTTTTAATTTGAACATTTCACCAAAATGGCATATGGTGTGCTTGAGTGTAATAGTGTTATGTTACAGAATTACATGCTTATCATTTTGTAATAAAAGATTTTGAAAGAAAAAGGGGCATTACTTGTGCTAGACCCTGTGTATAAGATTCTAATATGGTAAAATAGTATAAACAATAATAGTTGTAACAATAACAATATAGTCTCTAACTAGATGAATTTAGCAGAGGATGTAAAAATACTCAAATATAAAACAGAAGATAGGAGTTGTACATGCTGAGGTTTTATTAATATTCAAGGTTCTGGTCTTACTCCCTTCTGTCTCTTCAGCTCCTTCTACAAAAGTCTAATGCTTGTATTAAAGCACTGCCTGTTTCCAAATCACTTTTAATTATTTATATTAATTTTAAAAGTTATATTTTAGCACATAAGGTATGTTATAGAATTTACTAAGTAAGACACAAGTATCCAAACTTTTAGAGAGATGACGTAGAGGCTTATGGTTTCATATCCTTTTATTGCTGATGTAGCCTTTTCTGATCTCACCCCATTAACCATTGTACCAACTAAGCTCACATTAAATTCTTACACAGCAAATTTCTTCTATGCATAAATGAGAGTGTGGTTTCGGGGTTAGAATCTAGACAAGTATAATAAGTTTGACCACCAGCTGAATATTATGGTTTCCTATTGGAGTGTTGTGGTAATATAGTTTCTGATCTA
The DNA here is from genome assembly GCA_004026765.1 of Micronycteris hirsuta. Classification (NCBI taxonomy): domain Eukaryota; kingdom Metazoa; phylum Chordata; class Mammalia; order Chiroptera; family Phyllostomidae; genus Micronycteris; species Micronycteris hirsuta. The sequence continues at coordinate 47,207 of PVJI01003180.1, forward strand.
GTTTGTGGTCATGGCCTTTTATTTCTGATTTAGTCTTTTTTTTTAATCAGATGAGATTTATTTTTGAGAGATATAAATATCTACTTATGAATCTTCACTTTTTCTCTCAGCTAGAAGAGATTTAGAAAACATCACCTTTTGGCTTCTGGAGGATACGTTTTCTGTTTCTTTTGAGGTGAAACTCATGTTCTCTACATTGAAATCTACCAAATTATCCCAGAGCAGATAATTCATCTATTCAGCCTTGGCATGGGAGAAACAGAAGTTGATTGCATGAAATCACCAATACAGAGGACATAGCAAATGCACAGAATACTCCTGGCATATATTTGAAATGGAGAACCTTGGTGTTGGTTTCAGAATATCCAGGTCTTTGTGATTGCTGATGCCAGTTCAATCAAGCACAGCAGTGTGGCTGTAAAGCACTGGATATTTTTAAAATACCAAATATTCTTGTAAACCAATTAAAATCGCCCTTACTTCAACTGTAAAGGAACATTATTCTAAGATCTAAAATAACTCATGTTACAAATAGAAGCCTCATATATTTAATTTACGGTAGTAATAATTATAGGAAAGAAAGAATATTGATCTTGGGATCTTATCCTAAAAATGACTGCAAATTGTGTCTGTGTGTGTGTGTGTGTGTGTTTTGCTCAAGAAAGGTATTTTATAAAAATGCGGTCATTTTTGTCTTTACTCCAAAAATAGAACTTTTTAATGTTTTGTTTTCTTTTGCCACTAATATTTGTATTTTTCATTACTTTCTGAATAAGAGATTTACTCATTCAATGACAAAAAATATTCCAAAACTAACAGAGAAAACAGGTCAGATGATTTAGAAAGTGTTAATGGAGAAAATGAATAACAAGAGTAACTGTAAAATTCTTAAACTTTATCCAAATATTAAAGACCTCTATGAAAAATTATAATTTATTTACTGGTAATCATAAAGACCAGAATAAATGGGGATAAACAAAGCAAAGTAGAAGACAAAAAAAGCCTAACGATTTAAAGTTGAACTAATCACATTTAAAACATATGATTGACATAGGACACCATAACAACCACTCACATTAAGAGATAAAGTAGAGAATCAGCATATGTTTGCAAAACATATAAATAGTAAGTTATCAGTATCCTGCAGACAGTAAGCCCTCGGACAAATCAGTCTATCAACATCACTCATCTCCTTCTCTTCTGTCAAGGACAGGGCACAGCATTTACAGCTTTAATTGTAAGTTTAAATCTCCAGTAAATTCACAATACAAATTTATAATTTTCATCTATCTTTTCATGTGTACTCCAAGTTGTAGTTTCTAGTCTTTATTTCCATTCTGATGATGTAACTCTCTGCTGCCTTTATTCTTATCATGCTAAACCTTGGGACTTGGTTCACAGCCCCACTGCTTGTCATTATTATTTCCTAGCGTAACAGAGTAGACTTTTCAATTTAAAAAAAATTCCCTGTGTGTTAGAGACCTTTAGTACCTACTGTAAGACTACAAGTTGAGTATCTAGTGGTATACAACTACTCAGCTGCAAGTAGTTGAATCACCATTGTACGTAGAGGAAATATCTCATGTCAGCTGAGTGGACAACTTATATTGTAGCAAAGGCATCTCCCTGGGGTGGGCTTGGATACCCCACAGCAGAATCTTAAATATAATCTCATGTTTGGCCAGTAACGAGTGGGTAATAAGTTTATTTTGCCTGAGCCCAGATATTCTAACTTATCCAGGAGCTTCTTGGAGAAACTTCACAAGGGACTAGAATTACTTTTCACAAAATTTCCTTAGTACTGTCAAGAGAGCATTTGACATTCTTTTGACAGTTGGTGAAGCCCGCTTTGGGGGAAACCTGAGACTCCAGCACAGCTTCCTGTTAATATGCGGTTTGGGTAGTACATCTCCAGGTAACAATAGCCTTACGGGTGTCCCAAGAGCGAGGAATTTAAAAAGGAATAAGAGGTTAGCTTTTGTTTGCTTTCTGGGCACAACAGCATGTGCTGAAACAGGAGAGATAAACCACAGAATGTTTTGAAGTCACATGTTTGTGTACATTTTTGAACGCGTTGTGTCTCAGTTGTGTCTTTACCTCACTCCTGAAACTCTGGAGTCACTAAATTTTAGAATATATTCGTAGAAGGTATCTGCCTACGACACACATTCAGCTATCCCATAATATTTTGGACAGGGGAGAGCCTACAGGGGTGGGACTCTAGGCAACGACGTTAGTGCTGCTGACTGATGCTGTTTCCAGCATGCCCCCGGCCCAGTTTGAGGCCTGTGGTTAATTAACACGGGGAAGCTTCTGCTCCTGTTGTCGTTGGTTTCTTCCTGGGTCTTTTCATCTAGCCTTTTGCTTTAAAGCAACACATTCTTGTCATGACATGTAATCCTTTTCTTTTCCTTTGTATGAATGATTAATGTACTGTAGGAATAAGCTACTGTTTTTGAATATTTACTATGTGGGGCTGATATCATATTAACAACTTTAAAATAATATTAGCTAATATTTACTTAATGTTAACTGATACCTGATAACTGTACTGAGACTTTTTGCATGTTATCACATTTAATCTTCATAAAACTCTATGAAGTGAGTTCTACTAGCCCCGTTTACATATTATGAAACTAATGACCAAAGTTTAAATAACTTGGTCAAAGCTCTGAAATATTGGAGTTTAAAATTTACACCTAGGTCCCATTGATAGTAAGAAGCAGAACACCGTCTCCTGAAACCGATCATTGTTACCTCCTATGCAGTGTGGGGGTCTGACCAGAATCCATTCCAGGGGACATTTTTTGATGAGAAAGTATGTTGGCTTAGGACCAGCTGAGTATAAATTCTTTTTCCCTCAGTCAGTTTCAATGAGTCACCCTTCTGTCTACTCTTTGACTCCTTCTAGCTCTTCATTTTTATACCTAATAATTTTGGGATTCTGGAGGCATAACAAAATAATCATTCATCACAAAATTGTTCAAAACCTCATTAGAGCTAGAGTTACTTTATCATATCTTTTTTTATTTTTGACTACAACATACAACATTTTTATAAGCCAAGCATTATAGTTCTTAGATAAAAAAAATGTTCTTGTTCTCATTGTTTCAGCAGATTCTTTACTTGACTAAACTTTATTCAGGCTCCTGAATCTTCTCCAAGGCCTGTCTGTGTACGTCCTTGTAAAATTTGGTTTTAACAATAACCGTATTAATTTGGGATGCCGATGGCCTTAATACCCCATCGCTCTCAATGTTTGATCAGGTTCCTCACCCTCCTGCACTTCCAGGTGTAGTGTGTCACCATGGCCTATCTTCAGCAGAATCCCGTTAGGTCAGTTTAACCCAAATCTTTTTAATCCTTTAGGTTTCTTTTAAGTTCTTTTCCATCCATTGCCTTAGCCTTACACTATCATGGCTATAAATTCCCACTTTCCCACAATGCATTCAGAACTGAGCCCAATCTCTCCCTGACTGCTGTGATACCCCATTGCAGTGGTCCCTATACCTATAGCAATGGTCCTGGATAAAAGTCTGCCTAACTACTTTTAATCAGTGTTAATGGAGATTGTTTTCTCTTAACAATACAATTAAATCCAGGTATGAAGTATTGATGATCATTTTGATACTTTAATGTTATATTTCTTCTCCTCCTCTTCCTGCTCCTCCTCTTTTCCCTTCTTTTCCTCCTTATCTTTTTCATATGTTTGCTTCTTCATAGTCATTAATTCATTTAAAAATATGACCTTATTTGAGTTCTTTCCTTTTTGTCTTTTCCTAATTTTTGACTAAGAAGACTCAGAGATATTTTAGACCAACTTTTTCCTCTCTGCTGTTCAAGTATATGTTAAGAATACATATTTTATATCTTTCTTAGAATGTGTACTTCTTATTTTATTTTCATGAATTTTCCTTTTGAAATATTTATATACCACATATCTTGTTATATTAAATAAACGCACTAGCTTTCTAATTTTCATGTTGGTAGTAGTTTGTACAGAGCTATTCACTGATACTCTGAAGGAATTGGAAAATTACATAAATTGAAAAATGAAGTTTGTAATAAAAATTTTCACACTCTGTTGCTCTTAATCGTGGCAGAAGAAAATAGGACATTAAATTATTTAATGAAAACAAGTACTTGTTAGAATACATAGTAGGATACATTTGAGTAAACAGTGCATAAAGAAAAGAGGGTGTTGGCGCTACGTTGTTTCAGTAGATTAACAAATTTCAGTATTTCAAAAATAGCAATGGATATTGGCTCCTCTGTAATACTGTATTTTCTTTATTCTTGTAGATTTGTCTTTTTTTGATTCTTGATATTAATCTCATGCAACTACTTTGCATGCTGCTATACAAAGTTATTATTATAAGTATTTCTCAAAACCATTTTAGTACATTTGAAAAATACTACCAATTGCCTTAGTCAGTACTTTGAAATTTGATTTTACTTTTAATGTTGATAAAACTGCACTTTATTGAAATATGAGATTTTCTAATTTTGGATGTTAAACTATGGCCATTCAGTGTTCTCTCATTACAATGAATCCTTTAAGTAAGTAAGTAAGCCTCTTTCTAAGTAACGTAGAAACTGTTATTCTGGGTTTTGTCTTGTCTTGTTTAATTTGTTCTCAAGTTGCACTTTTGACTATGCACTTAAACAAGTGATTTTTTCTTTTTTTTCTTTGTTTTACCATTTTTCTTTGTTTTACTTGCCTTCACAAGGAATAGAAACTTTAAAAGAATGCATAATTGGTGTGTTTATGTTAAGAACTGCGTCAAAAAGAAGGAATTAACACAATTGCAGGAACTACTTAAGATGTAAGATTGATTGGTGTCAGCTCTTCCAATTCTCAGAACTTAGTGGTTAGTAAGAATTTAATAAATAATTGTAGAAATAATACACATGATTAGAATGAATAAATATGCTTTCCCCAAATGAGCTCAGTGTTATGGGAGAGATGAATTGTCAGACAGGCAGAGAATAGAATCACTTGAGCATTGCTGTCTGCTTCCTTTATCGCTCTACCCTCTGTGTTCAAATCTAATGAAATTAATCTTTCTCCTTCCCATTACAGCCTTTTTTCACAAGTTATAGTAGTTTTGTTTATTACTTTGCTTGTTTTGTGTCTGCCATCTCTCCTGGGTGAGCTAAGGGCCATATCTACCTTGTTCAAATTTTTAGCCTGGTGAATGTGAAGAGGAAACACCTAGTTAAAATATGCTGGTAGAAAGAATTGGCTTTGCAAGGTCTATTTTGATTCTACTAGATAAAAGGAAGTGATTCTGTTACAGAGCAAGGGCGGGGGACACCTAATGATCCCCCAACCCTGCACCAGGTTCATTATGCTTGCCGCCAATGGAAAGACATCTCTCAAAGCCAGAGACTTATGAAAAGGAAAATAATTATTTATTTACAAGTTATACAGGCTTGGAATAATGACTTAAAGTCTCCTTTAAAATACTAAAGTTCTCTAGAATACCCACAAACACACAGTCCTTCCTTCTCCCCTTTGCCCTGTCCAGGGTACCGTAGGAAAAGAAGTAGAAGTCCGTGATTCAGTGATATCCTCAGTTCTGACACCATCCGCTGTGTCGCCACCACAATCTCCAGTTAATCCAAAACCATGTGGCACCTTCTCATGGCCTACCAGCAAGAGTCCTTTCACCCCTTTTCTTCCAGGCAAAGTCTCTCCTGTTTCCTAGGCCACATGGCAAAGGGAGCCACCAAAAGCCACGTGGTCCTGCCTGTGTCTCTCAGGCTGAGGGGTCCCCACTCCTCCAAAGCCTCGTGGTCCAGAGCGAGAGAGAGCTGTGGCTGCTGTGCCTGGGTTTAAATCCCTGCGCCACTCTTCCTCTGCAGCCCAATTTCCAACTCCTCCTTCAGTCAACTACACCTGCCAGCACTTCATATTCCTCTAGCTTTTCTGGGCTGCCATGGTAACTGTGGGCAGGTGTGGCCCCATGGCATGGAGCCAAGCATCTCCAAGTTCTCATGCAGGTGCAGTGTCCAGGGGGAGTTGCCTTCCAGTTACATCCTGGGTGGAAGTCACTTCCATCCCCCTGGCTCAAAGCATGGCCACAGCTATTTAACATATCTATACAACCAGTTAAAGGTTATAGATATGTTAAATGACCATGCCAGAGGTCAGCTGCAAAGATGCTGCCATACTGAACAGCTCTGAATGGCCCTGCTCCAGGAGTCCCATCCCCCACCCAGTTCAGACCTGTGGGGTGAGGACATCCTATATACATTTTTCTAATATTCCCTGGACACCTTGAGTTCTGGACCCCATTGCAAATCCTTATTTGGGCCCATTTCTTGGCTGCACCCTGTTACAATTATATGTTGGAAAATCTTTCTTTTCTCGTGCATCTGTCTGATCTGTGCCCCAAAGTTTCGTGAACTCACATTGGCCATCAATTCTTCAGTGCATTTTCATTGAAAATGACCCTCAACAAAACCAGAGTATTTGTTTAATAGGTTAATTATTTAACTAAATATGCAGTGTTACTAGCATTTGCAGCCATCACTCTGGAACTGCTGAAAACTAATTGCCTAAAAATCATTTGACACTTAGATACTTTGGGAAATTTTGCTTGAAAGTCTGGAATCATGCTGCAGACGTCACAGTAATGTAAGAATTCATAAATTGAGGGATCCTAAATTTTTATCCTCATTGAAATTTTGAGAGGAGACAATAAGATAAAGAGGCCCAGTCTAATTTTCTTTAGAGAAAAAGAAGAGTATCTCTTACAGTTACCAAGAATAATATAGTTGAAACAATTTCCTCATTAACTGGAGTTTCTCCAAAGGTGAGAGATGGCCTCTGATAGCTGAAATGGCTGGTAGTTGTATAGAGTACCCAGCAGAAAATGCAAAAAATAAGGATAATAGGTGTAGGATAGCAAAGGCAAATGGAGATTTTATATTATGCAAATAAAGTGTTTCCTAAGGCACATCAGGTGCCTCCTGAAAGATTTCAGCCATAGAAATATGTAAAAAAGCTAACACTTGTGCTCACCCCGTCCTTGACTGAGCTTTGGAGAACTGCATGGGTCTGGCTTCACTATACCTTCTGAATCCTTGCCAGAGTTAACATCTCATAAGCTCTTGTAGGGCTTTTGTAACTGCTTACCTTTTGGTCTACTTCTCCCTGGTCAATCTCCATGTTAATGGTCTCCCACATTACTTACTTTTTTAAAGAGTTAATTTACACTCCCCATTAATTTACAAAGGAAAATCAGAAGCCCTTAGGCTGGCAAACAGGCCTCTTCCTATGTTGATCAATTTTACTTTTCTCTAGTTTCTTCTCCTTTGTCTTACCCCTTGTCTTCTTTCCTGTAAACATTATGCTATTTATACATTTTTCACTGATTTACAAACATGAGACTTATTTCTTAGACTGCAACTTTGCCATATTATTTTTTTCAGAGTTACTTTCCCTCTCTTCATTTGGCAAACTCTGCTTTATAGTGTTATCTTAACTGTGATATTTACTGTGAGGCTACTTCTGACTCACACAGAGATGAATATTCGGAAGCATTCAATTTATACCTCTGTCATTGTGAGCCTCACTTATAACATGTCTGTTTATATGCTAATCTTCACCATTAGTCTGATAACTCTGTAAATTTTCATTGGCAACTACTTTTCTTTATAAACCTGTCTTCTTTGCTGATCTTCATCAGACTTTTGTTGAATGAACAAATTTTCTTGAGAGACCAACCACTTACAAAATAAAGAGAAATGATATTTTAGCCTTTTTGGAAGAATTCTCTTTTAAGCAATGGTCTAGAATATTCAAACCAAATTAAATATTAAATTGTTGAAACAAAAATCTTACAGCAAGCTTAGGCATACTAGAATCCTATAGATAAGAGTGCACAGCCAGCTTGAAACAATTACCTACCGATTTCAGAGTTTCATATCACTTTCATTAGAAGCACTTGAATGACATTTTTAAGAGTTTATGGACTAACCTAGTAAAGAGGTATAAACTCACCGAGGCATCCGTTTCCACAGAGGCAACTGACACTAATAGATTCTGCCAGATCTGGTGTCTGAAAAAAAATTAAGTGCATGGATTTAAAGGAATGTGGATTAATTGGTTGCTTGGGGAGATTTTATAGATCACTGAATGCAGAGGTTTGAAATAGAAATCTGAGCACCGACAATATTTTTGGAATTGTCAGAAGAAAGCCATTTCCTGCAGAACCTTAAATCTGTTAGAGAGGGTTGATGGATTGATGCCCTCATCTAGCTATTTATTTCATTATTTATTTAATTACTTATTTACTTTCTTAACATTTATTTTCTACTACTTACCTGGTTGTGTTTGAAGGGCATTATAGAAGCAACTTGTGTATGACACGCTATCTAGCATTATATTTAAATTAAAGCATTATCATTATTATCATTGGCCTAGATTTACCCAGACCCAACACATGCTTTCCCCTGCCTCCCACTTGAGTTATTATACCAGTAGCTTAAGCCATTTCCTGGCTGAGTCTAAAGCAAAACAACTAAGAGACTTGGGAAATTCCCAGGTTCCACTGTACATAACGAGGGTTATTGACAGATTGTGCACTAGGGATAATTCTGGAAAATAGTTCCCAAATTAAATTTTAGTTCTAAACTCTAATACTCCAGAGTACTGATTAACATGTGCTTTTGCATGTGTATTTCCTAGGACAAATATGTACATTTATAAATAATTTTAAAATCTAGAGCATTTTTACTTTAATTAGCAGGTATAATATTATATATGCATTAATTCATTTCTTAATTGAGGACTAGAAATCCTTGAAATAACTTTACATGTTGTGATTCTATTCAACTAATGAAATTCTAGAATGTGAATTCTGAGAGAGTATTAAGTTACGCTTATGTTCATTTGCAGTATCAGAATCCAAAATTCAACTTAATTATATTATAATAATAGTTAAAATAGGATACATGATCACAATTAGAACTTTTAGAATATTAGTATAAAATACACAAATATAAAAGAGTTTCAGATACTTAATTGACAAAATCTACATAAAGTCACGAAAATAACTCTGTAATGAAGACTTGGATGCAAATCTTTGTCAATAATAAACACTATTACTTCTATAGAATATAGACTATAACATGAAAAAAACAATATGACATGAATTATTATGGCACTACAGACAGAAAACAAAAAGTTAAAACAAGAAGCAACGTATCTGTATTGGGTGAACAGAAAATCCAGCCTTTTGTTAACCCCACTAAAAACAAATATTGCCACTGTATATGCAATAATTCTGTTTAGTTTTGCTCTGCTGTTACTTCTGATACACCTTGTCCTTTACATGCTATGTGCTATAATCTTTGTGGCAGCCAAAACACCATAATATGATGTGACAGAAAATACATAGGGAAAAAAATCTATTCACTTATGTGTCCCGAATGCTTATTTCCAGTTGAAATCAGAACATTGAGTTATGAATGAGTTCACAGGTGGAGGATGCTGGCTTACAAGCTCCTGTCCCTTTGTAACACTTTTTTAAAATAAACTGTTTTTGCGCATTTATTTTCTTTAAACGTAATGCAGTTTATAAGCTCTTTCTTCCTTTCTGCTGTGTAGAATTCCACTGTGTAAATGTACCATAGTTTCTTGATCCAATGCCCCAAATAAAGGTAATGAGTCATTATGAAAATATTGATGTGTTAATATGGTAGACTATTGAATTGCTGATAAAATAATGAATTTATGAACAATGTGTATTAATGGAAAAGAAAAAACAGAGCTTAAAATAGAATGAAAACTTCTTTTTTTAAACTATATTTTATTGATTATGCTGTTACAGTTGTCCCACTCTTCCCCCCGTCTTGCCCCCCACCCCCTTACCCCCCTTTCCCCCCGCTTTAGTTTTGTCCATAGGTCATACACATAAGTCCTTCTGCTTCTGCACTTCCTATACTATTCTTAACCTCCCCCTGTCTGCTGTCTACCTACCATTTATGCTACCTGCTCTGTGCCCCATTCCCACCCTCTCCCCCTACCACTCCCCTGTTGATATTCCTCCATACCTTATATAACTCCCTTTAACATTTCATACAATAAAGGCTGGGTAGTGATGAACTTCTTGAACTTGACCTTATCTGAGAAGCACCTTATCTGCCCTTCCATTCTAAATGAAAACTTTGCTGGATAGAGTATTCTTGGATGTAGGTCCTTGCCTTTCATGACTTGGAATACTTCTCTCCAGCCCCTTCTTGCCTGTAAGGTCTCTTTTGAGAAATCAGCTGACAGTTTTATGGGAATTCCTTTGTAGGTAACTGTCCCCTTTTCTCTTGCTGCTTCTAAGATTCTCTCCTTATTTTTAATCTTGGGTAATGTAATTACGATGTGTCTTGGTGTGTTCCTCTTTGGGTCTAACTTCTTTGGGACTCTCTGAGCTTCCTGGACTTCCCGAAAGTCTATTTCCTTCACCAGCTTCGGGAAATTCTCCATCACTATGTGTTCAAATAAGTTTTCAATTCCTTGGATTTCTTCTTCTCCTTCTGGCAGCCCTATGATCCGTATGTTGGGCCATTTACAGATGTTCTGGAGGTTTCTGAGCCCCTCCTCCGTTTTTTGAATTCTTGTTTCTTCATTCTTTTCTGGTTGGATGTTTTTTTTTCTTTCTGCCTGGTCCACTCTGTTGATTTGAGTCCCAGTTTCCTTCTTATCCCTGTTGGTCCCCTGCAGATCTCTCCTCATTTGTTCAAGCAATTTTGATAATTTTTCGTCGAATTCTGTGAGCATCCTGATTACTAGAGTTTTGAACTGTGCATCTGATAGGTTGTCTATCTCTTGGTCGGTTAGCTCTGGAGCTTTGATCTGTTCCTTTCTTTGGGCCATTTTTTTCCCTCGGTGAGCCTGTTACTGTAAGGAGGGCAGAGCCTTGGGGTTCACCTGGGCAGGGAAACTCACGGCCGCTGTGTTGTGACGTAGCCTGTGGGGGCGGGACCTGAGAGCACAATGGCACCTGCTCTGCTCTCCGCGCCCACACTACCTCCTGCAAGGGATTTGAGCCCCTGTGCGCAAGCTCCGGGGGTCACTCCGGGGTCGGTGGACGGGCTGCACAACTCCAATCCCCTGCGGGTCTCCCCAGTGAACTTTCCTGTGAGGCCCGGAGTTCCTCCCGCTGCGGACTCCACCCCCGCAGGTGCTCTCAGTCTGCGCCGATGGGTTGTGCCCTGCTTTCTCTCCCGGTCCGTCTGCCTGTGAATGGGGACCTACCCGGTCCACCAGTCTCGGCCTGCTGGGTCCGGATGAGCCAGGCGCTGGCCGCGCTTTGGTCAGGCACCCCCCGTCTGGGTGTGCTGCAGCCCCGCGGGAACTGCCTCTCTAACCGCGGTCCTGCTGTGTGCTCACCAGCTCATTGCTATCTTGCTGTGTGCTCACCAGCTCGCCACGGGGTCGCCGAGCGCTCTCCCTCCACCCTGCTCCTCCCGGCTCACCAGACTGGATGAATGTATCCTCTTTAATTCCTTGGTTGTCGGACTTCCTCTCAATTTGATTTTCTGTCAGATCTGGCTGTTTTTGTTTGATAAATTTTCTGTTTTTTTCCTTGTTTGGCTGTGCAAGGAGGCACGGAGCGTTCACCTATGCTGCCATCTTGTCGGAAGTCCTACCTAGAATGAAAACTTCTTGATATGACTATGCAAATATTATGTCTATACAACAATAAAGATTTTAAAAGACAAAAAAAAAGTAATGCAGTTTAAAGAACTTGTTTTAAGTATGTATTTCCTAGTAAATTATGTTTCCTAGGTGCAGTTTTTAAACATACTTGGGAGCTATGCTATTGACTCTAGAAAGCACAATTTACCAGCCTCCTATTTCTGTCGTGGTAAATGTGTAACTGATTTACTCACAGGGTCTGACATTGGGGCCTCATGGGATGGCTTGTGTGGTGCTGTGTCTTTCATAAATGTCTGACGGTAATTTTAATGAAACATTCTTTATTTCAGTGAATTTCACTTATGTGCTCTTTTTAAAAAGATTTTCTTTCTTTATTTTTAGAAGGAGAGGAAGGGAAGGAGAAAGAGAGGGACAGAAACATCAGTGTGTGGGAGAAACAATTGGTTTCCTCTTACATACTGCTAACTGGGGACCTGGCCCATAGCACAGGCATGTGCCCTGACCAGGAGTCAAACCAGCTGCCTTTTGGTTCTCAGGCCAGCTCTCAATCCACCCAGCCACCCAGTTAGAGTGTAATTTATGCACTCTTTTAAAAAGAAATTTTATATTTTTGTATTAAGAATTATGTTTTAAGAAAGCAAATATTTTCTTATAAACATTAATAAATATCAAAAATTTATTTGGCAGTATTTTTATTTTAACATAGTAATTTTTTTAAAACTGTAATCATATATATATATACACACACATATATATGATATGTGTAATGATTGATAAATATATGTGTGTGTGTGTATATATATATATATATATATATAAAATATATATATATATATATTAAATATATATATATATATTTAATTCCTGGGCTTTTTCTTATCCAGTATCAGCAAAACAGGTAGTAAATCCAGTGCTATTAAATGAAAATGAGGATGACTGTATGTGAAAATCAGAACAATGTAGTAATGCAGTGATTAGTGGTGTTTTCTTCAGAATAAGCCCTAAGGAAACAATTCTATATCATATCCCTACTAATCATAGTCTCTGGTCTGGTAGGAAGAAAAGATGAATGTTAGGAGAATCTTTTTTGATTAACTCTACTAAAGAAAAACTCACTACTTCATGAGTCTCAATTTTTCTTGAAATGTTGACAACTCCATTAGCAAAATATAGTATTGAAATGTGTCAGAAGTGCTGGAGTCAAAGATCTACAAAATTAATTTTGTATTCCAGAGAAAAAATATAACTTAAATTCTAGTCTTTGAAAGTGATCAGTTCTGCTTGTATCCTGTTGTTTTAACACAAGTTAAATCAAATGGGTTTCTTTGGATGTAAAATTTCTAACAATATAAACAATAGATGATACCTTTCATTTTGATAGAATGAGTGAATAACTTCTCACTCCACTCCTTGCCCTAACTTATAACTGTTAAGATTTATTGTGTAACATCAGTACTACGTCTTCCGTTTATTATGAGACAGACACACTTTTAAATCCTTTGCTTCTGCATTTACTGAGCACTCTTATCTGTACCTTCATAAAACTACAGGAAGAATACTAATTGCTAATGTATCATTACAATAAGAAAATTTAAAAAATAGTTTCTTCTGTGTATGCTGGCAGATTATCCATTTTTTTCTGTACATAGACTATGTACCTGCAAAAAAATTAGTCATTTATAAAACTATTCACTCATAATTTCATTAGTTCAATAATTTGTATTCTGTTTGAAGCCATTAGCCTCTGAAGTAGTTAGATGGTAATTAATTTATATAAAAGTAATCATATTGACCTCAATTTCCTGATTAAATATATCACAAATAGTAAGAAAAGCATGAAACTATTATAAGTCATATTTTTAGGAGATAGAAAATCTGTAAATCAATATTTCTAAGCCTTGTGAAGATGAGTTATGGGTAAAGAAGAATATTACTTGTCTTCAACACTGTTTCTTTCAATTTACCATTTACCCCAATTACAACAAATAATGACTATTTTCAGCATTGATTTATGTATTATTTTAGTATTTATTGTGGTATTTATCTTCTGAGATATCCAGTTATTTCACTCAAAAAGCTTAGAACACAGACAAATAGGGGCTACATGAACACAGAAAAGTTCTGATAATAGCAATATGTGATAATTGCACATATATGATATGCATGTGCTATGCATTTTAAATAAACATACTGTAATAAATGTTTTAATGTTTACAATATTGAAATGTCATGTATACTTTAACTATGAAGTCATATAGCACCTCACTTTTGTCTTCTGCAAAAGGTAGAGTAAAAATAAGACCTAACAGAATTATCCAGAGTTTAAAATGATATTAAAAAGTTTGTAGCACAGACTTGTTTAATAGTTATCAATTATTACTCAGTATTTCTAATATATTAGTTTCTAAATGTAGTTTTCATTTCTATAACTTTTACAGATTTTAATTAAAATTATATGTAAGCTTATGGTTAAGATGAAGGCATAGGCAAACATGCCTCACCCCCTCAAATATAGCAAAAAATACAGCTATACTACAAAACTAATATCACGTAGAATTGTCAGATAATTGAGCTGTGTGGAAGTCTAAAAATCAAGGATTTAAAGAAGCCACATTCATCCAGATGGGTAGAAAGGGTGGAGATACAGAGAGGGTAGGGAGGTGTGGAGACAGTAACAGACAGTCCCACTTCCATGTTTGGTGGATAAACAATGGGAGGGATACTTTGGAGTGAGGGATCCCAGCCCCAGTCCATACCACCAAGCCCAGGGGCCCAGTGAAAGGAGGATAAGTCCCCATAACTTCTGGCTGTAAAAACCCATGGGGGTTGGGGCAGTTGAAGAAACTGTGCTCTCGTAAAGGGCCCTCAATGGACTTAGGGCTCACCCCCTCTGGGATTCAGCACCAGAGAAATAGCTGGAAGGGCACCAATGGCATATGGGGAGAAAATGAATTGCAAGTGCCAGGAGACAGCTTCCTCTTGGGCAAAACTCCAGAGCCTAAGCAGCAGCATTGTCCCCTCTGTGACCTCTCCACCACACAGAGTAACAAAGCAGTGACATAGGTTGTCCCATTCTGGTGACTGTCTATGACTCTACCCCATAACACTTATCAGGTACTCTAAGACAGGGGTCAAGGCAGCTCTACCTAACACACAGTAACAAACATAAGGAGGCTGCCAAAATGAGGAAACAAAGAAGTATGGCCCAAAAGAATGAACAGAACAAAACTCCAGAAAAAAGAACTACCATATTTTGCCATGTATAATGCACACATTTTTGCCCAATTTTTTTAGGGAAAGTAAGTACGCATAACACATGGGTGGTACCTGAAATACCTTGTATCTGTCTTTGTGTTTTGTAATTACTTGTTACATGAAATTTCTTGTACCATAACATGTTCAGAAATAAATGCTAAAATTCCTTTATAATACAAAAAATAAGAATCTAAATATAAATGAATAAAAGATCAAATTAAAATGAAAGATTTGTTTCCTGAAACTTTGGGCTAAAAACATGGGTAAGTATTATACACAGCAAAATATGGGTGAATGAAATGGAGATAAGAAACCTGTCAGATGCACAGTTCAAGGCACTGGTTATCAGGATGCTCCAGGAACTCACTGGGTACCTCACTGGCATAAAAAAGACCCAAGCAGAAATGACGGTGGCATTAACAATAATCTACAGGGAGCCAGTAGTGGAGAGGATGAAGCCAAGAATCAAATAACAAACTTGGAACACAAGGAAGGAAAAATGATTCAATCAGAATAGCAGGAAGAAAAAAGATTAATAAAAATGAGGAGAGGCTTAGGAACGTCTGTGACATCTTTAAACATACCAACATCTGAATCATAAGGGGGCAGAAGGAGAAGAAGAAGAGCAAGAAACTGAAATTTTACTTGAAAAACAATGAAAAAGTTCCCTAATCTGGTGAAAGAAATAGATATACAAGTTAAGGAAGCACAGAGAATCTCAAACAAGATGGACTCAAAGAGGACCACACCAAGACATATCATAATTAAAATGCCACAAGTTACAGCTAAAGAGAGAATCTTAAAAGAAGCAAGAGAGATGCAGATTTACCTACAAAGGAGTTCCCATAAGACTATGAACTGATTTCTCAAAAGAAACTCTGCCAGCAAGGAGGGACTGGCAAAAAGTATTGAAAGGATGAAAAGTAAGGACCTACAACCTAGATTTCTCTATCCAGAAAAGCTATAATTTAGAATGGAAGGGCAGATAAAGTGCTTCCCAGCCAAGGTAAAACTAATGGAGTTCACCATCACCAGGCCATTATTATGTGAAATGTGAAAGGAATTATATAAGCAAAAGAAGAAGACAAAAATGATGGACATTAAAATGACAATGAATTCCTATCAATAATTAAATCCAAATAACAAACTAAGTCAAAAACAGAACAGGAACAGAATCATAGATATGGAGATCTTTTGAGGGTTATCAGTTGGGAGAGGGAAGGGGGAGATTGGGGAAAAGGTGCAGGAATTAAGAAGGACGAAGTGATAGGTACAAAAGACAGGGCGATGTTAAGAACAGAATAGAAAATGGAGTATCCAAAGAGCTTATATGCCTGACCCATGGACATGAACTAAGGGGAGGGGAGATTGCTGGAGGGAATGAGGGCACTGAGTGGAAGGGGCAAAGAGGAAAAATTGGGACAACTGTAGTAGCATAATCAATAAAATATATTTAAAAATAAAATTTTATGTACATTTTTGTTCATTAATCCTACTTTTTGATTTTCTTCTACCATCCCTTCAGGCATACTTTGAATATATACCCCCAAACTATACTTGTTTTCCTCATTAGCATAATACAGAGTGAAGAATATACAGAAAAGAGGAAATGATAAAAAACAATCCCTGTCCTCATGAAGGCAACATTTTTGCAGTAAAAATAATATTCACTAAATATTAGGACATAGTTTCTATTAACTAGGAAGGTAGTTTTGCATAAGTTACATCATTATAAACTTTACTTTCTTTTGTAAAAATAAGAGACAATGGACTAGGTGGCCTTTAAGTGTTATAATTCTAAGAATCCTACAATATAAATGGAATAGACAAATAGATTACAAAAAAAATCAGGAAATTTTGCTAAGCAACCCAAAGCAAGCATATTCAAAATATAGAAGCAAATGAGTTATGCTTACTGCTTTCTAAAGCTGCACACTTAAAACACACACACACAGACACACACAAAACTAATAATGGTCTTCTTTCCAAAAATGAGTACATTCATGCAGCAGATAAATTATAATTTTGTAACTGCTCTTCTATCTCATCTATTCTGGGTTCAAAGCCATGTTCTGGTTCTCTTCAGAGAATACAATATTTTGGAATTTATCCCAGCTAATAATCAACGCAAGACTCTGTGGCAAAATCTCAACACAGATGGATGCTGATCTCGTAATATCTGAAGAATTACACTACTCTGGTTTAGCTACTCATAAATGAATGCTTGAGTAGTTTAATACACAGGACTGAAAGCAAGTAGAGGTGAGAGCTACAAAAGGTGTCAGGAATGATAAGTGCTAAAAATCTGGAAACATAGTTGTTGATAGTCTGAGATAGCGATCCAGCACAGTGAGTCCCAGAAACTGACAGCCAGATATCAAAGTGAGAAAGATCACTTCTAGATTTTTACATAACTAGGGTGGAAAATCCTTTAAACAGAAACTACAGATGTATATAAGCGGCATGGCATGAGAAAGTCATTTTCAAAGGCTACAGGGATTTGTGATTTTGTAATAATTATTAATGCACTGCCATTTATATACCAGAGAAGCTGACCTTCACTAAACATGGCCCTGATATGAAGAGTTTATAAATTTGTTAACTTTCTCAGTTTAACCCCATTGTATGACCAAGTTTTCTTATTGTATCTCCTTTTTGGATGCTTGCTTATAAGAGCATGGAGGACAAAGGCTAATTATCTAATCTTTCTATCTGTTTTGTAGCCTAGGAAAGACTTGACAGAGTAACTAGTACATGATAGGCCCAGAGTAATAAAGCTTTATATTTAGGAATGCTCTCAAATACTTTTATATTCTTTTATTTTTTTTCTTATAATGGTCTCATTATGAAAACAAAACAGATAATGTCCATGCTTTATATAGGAAACAGCTGAAGTTCACAGATTTTAAATGACTTGTTTGAAATCAGCAGCGCCTAAATGATAGAGCTGGTACTTAAATCTCATCCTTCTGTCTTTAAACTTAGATCTTCAGCCATCACATCTCCCTGGTTTTCCCCCATTTCAGCAGGTGTGCTGACTTACGCTCAGAAGCCCTGAGTGGTTTCCTCTGTGTGACATTACTGACAAGGAGGTGAGCCAGAATGCAAGCCCACAGTTAAATAAAAGTTTATTATATTATTATGGGTTCAGAGTAAGACTATTGAAAATGAAAGTATATCATATCATTGAACACTTTAACTAGGAGTATAGTTTGTCTCTGGAAATCCTGTGTAAAGATATCCCTAGCTTAATAATGTGAATTTCTTTTGACATTAAAAATAAGATAACTGTAGAAGAGGAAAATGAAGGAGAGAGAGTGAGACAAAGAGTGAACAAGAGCGAGAGAGTGAGAGAGATGAGAGAAATTAAGTGGAGGAAAACTTTACAGTGTATATAGTGGACTAAGAAATAAACTATCCTCTGATAGCCAGGTGACAAATTATTTATTTCTCCTGGATAGTCCATGTCCTCATTTGTAAAACAATTGTAGTGTTTTTTTTTTTCTTCTTCTTCTACTAAGTGGAAATGTTGATATGGTTTTAGATGTATTTAACCTTTCATGTACTGACTCCATATAGTTTATATAAGACTAAAATAAACCATGTGGATATCTTTGCTGCTGTACTAAAATAATCTTGTAATATTGTTGGGGTAACCTAATGATATTTGGGATAACCTTAATGGTAGTAGACTTAATTTATGTAATCAATTCCTCCTGGATGATGGCTACTACAAGCTATGTTCTATAACAGTTTCACTCTCTTTTGGCAAACCTGAAAAATACATGGACATTACTTTGTGCCCAGGTTAGCCAAAGCTGCTAGAACACTTGAATTTACTTACATGGTTGTTTCTCTCATCAGAGAGCACCTGTCTACAATAATTCTAGATATGGAGGTTAGTACTAGAATGTAAAGTCTAGAACAATCTTCAAAACCCAGAGTTGTGGACATCTAATTTCTAGCTTTAATGATACACAAATTATTAAAGCTCTTACAATTTGTCTTCATCACCTTCCCTTTTGATAATTCACCCCTTTACTTAGTATATTCCCTCTTCGGCTTGCCCACCGACTCTCTAGAATTCTGAAGTCCTGTCTATTTCTGAATGTCCTCGGTTCCCTTTGTTCTTTCTCACTCAGTCATATGACAATGTTAGGATCATAAATGACAGCTTACTTATGAAATTCTCATGAAAGTATTAACTTTCCTACCCAAACTGAATTGGTGTTTTTATCTTCCATTGTAAAGTAGCAATAAAATATTGATAAAATAATTCATGCTAAGATCACTATAGTTACCCCTAAGGGATTGTGTAACCTATCAAGATGTACTTGCATTTAAGCAAGGTATTGTCTAAAACCTAACAGTAAAATTTCATATATCAGCACCTATTGTGATTTGTTAGGGTGTGCTTTCACATATTAGCATAAATTCTAAGCATCCCTCAAGCACACTGTGTTAGCTAATCACCTATTCCACCCTCTCTATAAAGCCAACCCTTCCCCAACTCCAATATGTGCATTAGAGAGGCCGGCTGCTGTCCTACCAGGCATCCAGCCAGTTGGCTATAAACCTGCAGGGTTTAGTGCCAGAATGTCACCCGATCCTCTCAAAGTTGTTTAGTAAAGTGTAGACTAAGATTACCTAAGATAAATGTTGTAAATACCTACAATATTTGCTTTCTTCTCCTTATAGGAATATGTCATGACAATAAATGAGATAATTTAGGAAAAGCACTTTGGGATCCCAGGAAGAAAATGCATTTTACTTATTCAGGTTATTGCTGGTTTTAGTATTATTAATAAATGTTACATTGAAGCTGGCCTGAAGGTGAGGTCTGACAATTTACTATTATTGTATTTGAATATTCAGTTTCTGCAAAACTGTTTGCAATTTGCTTTCAGACTACCCAGATATTGTGGGATCTATCAGTTTATTGAACTCGAAGTTGTGGAATGGCTTCCCTTTCTAAGTCTGTAATGTGAACAATTTGCTTTGTAAATAAACAGCATTTTTCATAGTTGACATGCTGTAATTTCCAATATAAATGTAAGCTAAATTGATGAATTCATTAGAAAGCACATAGGAAGGTAATACTCATTTATTTTCAAGGGATGACTACTACATGAATGCCTAGTTTATTTTCATGTTTATTGTTTTTATTCTGTGCAAAACAACAAAGAAACTACAGTAGTCAAAGTTAAAAAAAATAAGCAGATAAAAGCTTGTGAATGGGGAGAAAAACTTGCCACGAGGGGGAAAAACACTATATTAATTTGAACGAAATCTTCCCTTTCTGTGTGCCTGTATAGAAGGCAGATCCTTTTCTGCTGTTTTCTCAGATTAACTCTCCTACTTCCCCTATTGCCCAAACCCTACAGAGAGATACTAGTCAGCGCTGCTCAGCTTCAGAGTATAACTCGAAGCTCTAAACAGCAAGAAGTCTGAGACGTTACTCTAGCCTCACTATGGGTCCCCCAGTTTTCCTTTCATCATCTCCTTCTTCATTCTCATTGGATCATTTGTATCTGACAGAGAACAGCCTGTCTCCTAGAACAGGAATATTCTTATTTATCCCTGAATCATACTCTGCTGGAAGCAGAACTTCCTCCTGGAAAACAAGTTAGGGATTCTTTTTTACACTTGACATTTCTGGATTGAGAAAAGTTAGAGAGTTTTCTTTCATTTTATTTTTTTCCGTTTGAAGAAATTGGAGTTACACAAAGGGTCACACTGAGTTCCTTATTTGAAATGTTAATACATTATGAAAACAAATTGTATCCCACCAAAATAATGTCTTAGACAAAATTAGTATAATAAATAAAATATAATAAAGGTTCTGAAATAATTCTTAAACAGGTGTAAGGATTCAATTCTCTTTGAATTCCAGTGTATGCGTGAAGTGATACTCCCCCATATATTGGAAAATGATATACATTATCTTTATGAATAGTTATAATGAGAATACCATTCCATGCCTGTATTCTAATAGCACCATCAATATAATGTATTCATATGATTAGAGTTAGAATTGCTAATTCAAATCTGCATTACTTTATCAGAAAATGTAAAAAGGATGCCAAAATCTGTTTTAAGAAAATGAACCTAAGACTACAGATATTTGTAATTTATATTTCCAAATTTTTGTCAAAAATAGAGAAATAAAATGTATATTTTTTTAAGGAGATGAGTACTTTAAAATTATGTGTGGATTTATTATTTAAGCAGGGAAACTTTTTATCGATACTGGAGTTACATTTTGGTAGGAAATTACTCACCTAGGAAACCATCAATTCTGTTAGATGACTAGAATCTCTTATAGTTCAAGGTTCCCCATACTTAGGGACTTTTTTTGATTTCTTCTAAATCACTGATATTGAATAACTGCTCATTGCAATTGTAATGCTTCTTAAAAGGAGATTGGGGGTTAGTGAGTGAGAGGTAAGTTGAGGGTCTCCTACTATGCTCTTCTTCATTGGGAATGACTGCAATGTGCAGAGAAGGAATCCGAGGTTAATTTTTTTCCTAGCTTTTTTTATATCTTGAAAAGTCTATGTTGGAGACAGAGTATTGTAGTAGCTGCTGATCTAGGCTCAAAATGTACAAATTCATAAAATGTATTTCTGATGGACCTTTAATTTAGTGTGCCATTCCTGTTTCTGAACAGAGAATCCATCTATATTGGAACAGAAACATACACATATACAAATGCATGTAGACATACGTATAAATCTCTTTATTAGAATATTTGTAGTTATGTGGCAATATTTCATCTGTAAATTGATTTTGACCAAAATGCAGTAAGACTGGTCAGACTGGTCAGGAAGGATATCCAAGTATGGCTTGGCAAGGGGCATGTAGAGGGAGACAAAGTGCCCTGGCTGGTGTGGCTCAGTGGATGGAGTGCTGGCCTGCAAACCAAAGGGTTGCTGGTTCCATGCCAGTCAGGGCACAAGCCTGGGCTGTGGGCCAGGACCCCAGTTGGGGGCTCATGAGAGGCAACCACACATCGATGTTTCTTTCCCTCTCTTTCTCACTCCCTTCCTCTCTTCTCTAAAAATAAATAAATAAAATATGTTATAAAGAGGGAAACAAGGTAAGAAAGAAACAGAATGTGCAGGGGGTAGTAAAAATACTATCTTGACAGTAACTGTGTGTTATTACAGAATAATTGCTTATCCAATCTTGGATAGGATAGGTTAAACCAGATCAAGGCAAGTTGTGAAATCTAGACAGAAACCTGATGTAGCAGACAACAAGATGGTGTTACATGTTAATTGAACAGGAAAAATAGCAATGATTTGTAGGAAAACCGTTCCATGCATGAGGGAAATGTAGCTCTGTCCCTCTCATAAAAATGCGAGGGGAGTACGAGTCAACAAGCAGGTCCCACATGCATGAATGGGTATTCAGGGGTGAATCAGGATTGCCTTTTTCCCCTAGAAATAAAACTTGCTATGCTGAGCCCCCTCACCCTGGGTCAAAAGAACAAATGCTGATGCATGTCTGGCTTCCAAAGACCGGTGCTAACCCTTTAAAGTTCAGCCAATACCTCTTGTCTTTGCATTTTGTAAATAACCCTTTTGATGTACCTTCCTGGCTGTCTATCACCTAAAGTGAACCTATGCACAGTAAATGAGGACCACTCTGATGTAATGTACCCAGGAAAAACAATAAAATCCAGTTAAGGCAGCGCTTGGGGCCTCTCTCTGTGATCAGAGAGGGGTCGCATAGCCCTGGCTCTTCTAGTCCTACAGATCTTAGGTAAAATCATTTACACATCAGCCACAGCATAAGGATTCTGCGGGACAGAATCCACGACAACGATTTTGGGAGATTAAACCACTAGTAAGAAAAGAAACATTTGAGAAAGCAGATTCTGGAAAGGAAACCAGATTTCATGTATAAAAAGATAATGAATGGGTTGATAGGTTAAGGAAATAATAGGGTATAACATATATTGACAGGTTTTATCGCTGCCAGAAAACTATTGAGCAGTGGAAAAGAAGGAAAATGAAAATCATTTTCCCCCTTTCCTTTGATTTGTTTAAAATCAAAGAATTCCTTGATGTGCTTATAGTAGAAATGAAAGGAGAGCTTGAAGAAAACCTGCTGAAAATGTAAAGAGGGACTGGGAAGAATCAGGGATGGGCTTCCAGAGACAGTGGGAATTAACGAGTTTAGAATATTGTAGGAAAGAAAGAGAACTAAGTAAAAATAAGAAAATAGACTTAGGAAGGATGGTCTAGAAGACTATTAAAATAAATTCTTAGTTATAATGATTACTGATTTTTAAATGATAACCCAGAGCAAAAGATCATCTCAAATAGCTTTCTAAATCTTCTACAATAATCAAAATGTGCTTAAATTAGTTTTAGTGGACACCAATGTATGCTAATTATATGAAAGTATATGTCACATATACATATATGAAAACTTTACAGCAACCAGTGTATATGAAAGTTGAAAACCCCTTTTCCTACTGAGAATGGACAATAAAGCTTCTTTATCATTGCTTATGATAAACAAGCATTAGAAATAATTTAATTTATTCAATATTATTCTTTTTAATTTAATCATTATTATATTTTTCCATTTCCATTTAGCCCCCTTATACCTCCCTCCCCGCAGCAATCACCTCACTGTTGTCCACATCCATGAGTCCTTTTTCCTTATAACATATATCTGATAAAATATTGCTATGAGCAACGTCCAAAATTTTGCTGCTTATGTTTTCTTCTATGATTTTTAAGGTTTCAGGTCTAACATTTAAGTCTTTAATCCATTTTTAATTTATTCTTGTGAGTGGTATAAGAAGGTAGCCTAGTTTCATTTTTCTGCAAGTATATGTTTAATTTTCCCAACACCACTTATTGAATAACCTATCGTTAGTCCACTGTATGTGCCTGCTTCCATGCTGAATATTAATTGACTATAAAAGTGTGGTTTTCTTCTGGCCTTTCTATTCTGTTCCATTGATCTATGCATCAGGTTTTATGATAGCACCATGCTGTTTTGATTACTATGGGCTTACATTATAGTTTCACATTAGGTAGTGTGATTCTTCCAGTTTTGTTCTTCTTTCTCAGAATTGTGCTTGCTATCTGGGGACATCGTGGTTCCATAAAAGTTTTTTGAATTATTTGTTCTAATTCTGTGAAATATGTCATTGCAATCTTCAAATCTCTAGATTGCTTTGGGTAGTATGGACATTTTAAAGATGATAATTCTTCCTATCCATGAAGACGACATGTATTTCCACTTATTTCTATCTTCTTCAATTTCTTTCTTCAGTGACTTACAATTTTCCAAGTACAGGTCTTTCAAATCTTTGGTTAGGTTCATTACTAGGTGTTTTATTCTTTTTGAAGCAAATGTGAATGGGATCGTTTTCTTAATTTCCCTTTCTGTTAGTTCATTCTTGATGTATAAAAATGCAACTGATTTATGGGTATTAATTTGTATCCTGTTACTTTGTTGAATTCACTTATCAGTTCTAGTAATTTCTTGATGGAATCTTTGGGGTTCTCTATGTACAGTGTCATATCATCAGCAAATAATGACGGTTTATTTTTTCCTTTCCAATTTGGATACTTTTTCATTTCCTTTTCTTGTCTGATTGCTGTGGTTAGGACTTCTAGTACTACATTGAATAAGAGAGATGAGAGCAGACAACTATGCCTTTTTCCTCTCTTAAGAGAAGTGCTTCTAGCCCTGGCTCGTTAGCTCAGTGGATTGATCGCACTCCTGTGAATCAAAGGGTCGCTGGTTTGATTCCTAGTTAGGGCACATATCTGGGTTGCAGGCCCAGTCCCCAGTGGGGGCCATGTGAGATACAACCACACATTGATGTTTCTCTCCTTCTCTTTCTGCTTCCCTTCCCCCTCCTTAAAAATAAATAAATAAATAAATAAAAAATCTTTAATGAAAAATAAAAGAGGAATGCTTCTAGATTTTGTTTGTTGAGTAAGATGTTGGCAGTGGGTTTGTCATATATGGTCTTTATTATATTTAGGTATGTTTCCTTTAATCCACTTTATGAGAGTTTTTATCATAAACGGGTGCTGGATTTTATCAAATACTTTTTCTATATCTATTTGTATGATCATGTGGTTTCTTCCTTCATTTTGTTTATATGGTAAATCACATTTATTGATTTGCCAATGTTGTACCAACCTTATATTCCCAGAATAAATCCACTTGATCATGGAGTATTACCTTTTTTGATGCATTGCTGTATTTGGCTTGCTAATATTTTCTGAGGATTTTAGAGTCTATGTTCAGCAGCTTATTGGCCTACATTTTTTTTCTTTGTGGTAGTGTCTTTATCTGGTTTCGGAAATAGGATAATGCTGGCCTCATATAATGAATATTGGAGCCTACTCTTCTCTTGACTTTTATGAAATAGCTTGAGAAGGAAAAATATTAGTTCTTGGAATGTTTGGTAAAATTTGCCTGTGAAGCCATCCAGTCCAGGGCTTTTGTTTGTTGGGAGTTTTTTGATACCTGTTTCAATTTCACTAGGTGTAATTTGTCTATTCAGATTCTCTGATTCTTCCTGATTTACTTTTGGAAGATTGTATATTTCTAGGAATTTACCTATTTGTCCAGGTTGTCCAGTTTTTTGGTGTATAGTTCATAATATTTTCCTATGTTCTTTTGTATTTCTTTGGTGTCAGTTGTTATTTCTCTTCTCTCATTCCTGACTTTACTTACTTGACACCTCTCTCTTTTTTTCTTGATGAATTTGGTTAAAGGTTTGTCAATCTTTATCTTTTCAAAAAAAACAGCTCTTACATTCACTGATATTCTGTACCTTTTTTTTAGACTCTATTTCATTTACTTCTGTTCTGATCATTATTATCTCCTTCCTTCTACTCACTTTAAGCTGTTTGCTGTTCTTTTAAGCATGAACATAGATTATTTGGACCCTTTCTTTCTTTCTTTCTTTCTTTCTTTCTTTCTTTCTTTCTTTCTTTCTTTCTCTCTCTCTTTCTTTCTCTGTAGGCCTGCAATGCTATGAATTTCCCTCTTAGGATTTCTTTCCCAGTGTCCCACAGATTTTGGGTTGTTGTGTCCTCATTTTCACTTGTTTGAAGGTTTCTTTTGATTTCTTCCTTGATCCCATTGTTGACCCATTCATTGTTCAAAACATGTTATTTAGCTTCCATGGCTTTGTGTGTTTTTTCAGTGTTCTTGTGGTTGATTTCTAATTTCATAGTATTGTGCTTGGGGAAGATGCTTGATATGATTTTAATCTTCATAAATTTGTTGAGACTTGTTTTGTGTTCCAACATGTTATCTATCCTAGAAAATGTTCCATGGGTACTTGAAAAGCATGTATATTTTTGCTTTGGGGTGAAATGCTCTAAATCCATTTACCAATGTGTCATATAAGGCTGCTGTCTCCTTGTTGATTTTTGTCTGGAAGGTCTATCCATTTAAGTCAATGGATTATTAAAATCTTTGTCTATGACTGTATTTCTGTCAATCCTTCCCTTTATGTTCATCAAGATTTGCTTCACATATTTAGGTGCTCCTGTGTTTACTAGGATTACTAGGGTTATATCCTTTTCTGGGATCCTTCCAAGTATCATTAGGTAGTGTCTTTTTTTGTCTCTTACTATAGCCTTGGTTTTTAAGTCTATTTTGTCAAATATAAGCACTGTTATCCCAGCCCTTTTTTTCCTTACCATTTTCATGAAATGTCTTTCTCTATCCCCCGCCCCTTTTTTTTGTCTGTGTGTATCTTTCCATCTGAAGGTGGGTCTCTTGGAGGCAGACACAAGATATATATAGTTTTTTTATCCATTCAGTTACCCTATGCCTTTTTGGTTGGAACATTTAAGCCATTTGCGTTTAAAATGATTATTGATAGATACGTATTTAGTGACATTTTATTGTTAGACTATTTTCCCGTTTTTTTTTCTCCTCCTCCACCTCCTCTTTTTTCTTCTTCTCCTTCTTCTTGCTCTTCTTTTTCTTCTTAATGCAAGCCTTTTACCATTCATTGCAGTATTAGTTTGGCGTTAAAGGTCCTTTAGCTTTTTCTTGTCTGAGCAACTCCTTATTTCTCCTTTGATTTTAAATGATAGTCTTGTTGGGGTAAAGTAGCCTTGGTTGTAGTTCCTTGCTTTCCAACAACTTGGATATCTCATGCCACTCCCTTCTGACCTGAAATGTTTCTGTAGAAACAACAGATGACCATTTAATTGGTACAGGCTTGTAGGTAATTACCTGCATTCCACTTGTGGCTTTTAGGATTCTCTCTTGGTCTTTAAGCCTTTTCATTTTTATTATGATGTGTCTCAGTGTAGGCCTCTTTGGGTCCAACTTATTTGGGACTCTCTGAGTTTCCTGGGCTTGTATGTCTTTTTCCTTCAACAGATTGGGGCATTTTTAGTCTTTAATTCTTCAAATAGGTTCTTCATCTCCTGCTTGCTCTCTGATCCTTCTGGTATTCCCATAATATGGATGTTGTTATGCTTCATGTTGTCCAAAATGTTTCTTAAACTCTCCAATTAATTTTTTTTTTTTAATTTTTGCTGCTCTGCCTAGGTGTTTTTTTCTACTGCATCCTCCAAATCATTGATTTAATCCTCTGCCTCATCTAACCTACTGTTTATTCCCTACAGTGTATCATTTATTTCAGATATTGCATTCTTTATTTCTGATGGGCCCTTTTTTATGGTTTCTATGTCCTTTTTCATGCTGTTGACTACCCTTATAATCATTTCTCTATACTCTCTATCTGATAAATTGTTTGCCTCCATTTCATCTGTCTCTTCTTCTGGAGAATTTTCTTGCTCTTTCATATGTGGTCTGTTTCTTTGTCTTCCCATTTTGGCTACTACTCCGCCCCCCCCCCCCCCCCACATGTATTAGGTAGATCTGCAAAGACTCTGGTACAAGCCCTTGTCAGACAATATTTGTGACTGGCCTTGATCAACCTGTTTGGGGCTATCAGTGATCCACAGTGTGTGGCCCCTCTGCTGGTCTTGTTTGTGTGCAGAAAGAACCAGGTTTTATACAAAGGCCAGCTTCTATCACCGACAGGCTCTGGGGAGGGTCAGCTGAAGTCTCATAGATCTTCCAGATACCTGTCTTAGCTGTTAAACTAATCAGTTATAGCCTCAAGCTATAATCAACAGTCTGGCTTAAGTTCTTCAGGGTGGGGCATAATAATTCCTGTGGGTGGTGATATTGCTTCCACATTTAGAGAGGAGTGCTTGCCTGAGAAAGATGGCTTCTGCAGTATAGGGGATAACTCAGCACATACCCTCCCCAGAGCCACCAACCCGGACTCTCCTCAAGTGTCTGTCATCCACTCTGTCTTCCCTCTGCTGGAGCCCAGGGTAAGTGCCTCAAACAAAATTTTTGCATTGATCCTTCAGGAGGCTCTTTGATTCTCCAGCAATCTCTCCCTGGCAGATAGAAGCTCTGCTGCTTTTCACAGCTGTATGTTTTCTGTATTGTTTGTTTGTTTGTTTTTTCTAGCTCTGGTGCTGTAGGCTGGGGAGCCGAGCTTGGAGTATAGACCCCAAAATTCTCAGAGGGAATGCTCTGACCCCTGAAATATCTTTCTGGAACTTCAGTTGCCTCCCATAGGACTCTAACCAGCTATGTCACAACTTTTCCACATTTCCTACCAGTCTCATTGTGGCAAAATGGTTTCTTCAGTCTGTCCATGGTTATAAGGTTTTTCTCCAGCTAGTGTTCAGTTGGTAATTCAAGATGATTTTTCTACAATTTAGTTGTAATTCCAGATTGGTCCTGGGAGGAGGTTAGTGTAGCTTCCACTTACTCCTCCAACATCTTGGAACTCTCCCAATATGATTCTTAAGAGTTTAGTTCCCTTTGTTATAGAAGTAACTTTGACATTTAAACTAATTTGTAAAATATGTTGTCTCACAGACTTGGGAGGACATTTTATTCTTTTGTAATACGCTTCAAAAAATTTTTAAAGAAAGAGTCAGTATTTGATGGAACTGAAAAGATAATTTAGAATGCCACTGGTTTTTATTGCCTCTTTATTTGAGTCACAACATAATATGTTATTAGTGCTATATTATTATTAATATAAATAACCAAATCTATTTCTTATGAAAAGGGTTAATATAAGATAAAGGTCAGGCTATTCTTATGTGAAATTAATTTGTGATAATCATTTATAACAGAAAATGAATATTACTATAAGACATACTTTGTATAGAAAATATGTGATATATGCAATCCAAATATTTATCATATACAAGCATAATTTATCTTAATAGTTGGGAGGCCTCTATTTAATTAGATGAGGTTTATGTTAATAAAAATGAACCAGATCCTAATTAACGAATTGCTGACTTTCCATTTCTGCATTTATCATTTTTTAAATGATATGTTTTTTATTCTTATATCAACCAGAATTAGAAAGAAAACAGTTTTAGGAGAGGTGATGGTGTTCATTTCAGGATAAGGGCAACTTAACTAACATTAATCACTTAGCATGTGCTTTATGCTAGGCCCCATGGTAAATTATTTACATACAGGATTTGATTTTTTTCAACACTTGTGAGAGGTATATAATATTTTACCAATTTAAATGGAGAAAAATAATGTTGGAAAGGTTTAATAAGTGCCACTAGGTCACATATCAGAGCCAGTTTTCAGGTCCAGGTATGGATGATTTTCATAACCATGAACTCAACCACTTTTCTGTATTGCCTTTTGGTATCTGGTTCAGAATGAAGAAATGAATGACCTGAGAGGACGATATAAGTAATTACCTAGTGTTTGTAACCTGGAAGAAAATGAAACGAATAAGAACATAAAAATATAAAAACTGTTTAGAATCCCGGAAATTTAAACCTGGGAACAAAATTTTCAGTTCATATAATATAATCCATCTAACTGAGAAAACACAGGTACAAAATGGACAAATAGCACAGTAATTCATATTAAACAGCTTTTAATTTATCAGACCCTTTTATAATCTAACTCTGCAGTGAGAGCCTGAGATGTCATGAGGCCAATTCTTTACTGCATGAGAGAGAAAATGGAGGAAGTGAAATTATGTTAAGGAATGGAGTGTTGTTGAATTATGTATCTAGTCACCGAGTCTCATCCGCATGTTGATTTTGAATTAAAAGAAAGGGCAAAACTGTGGTACTAGTTAGGCAAAATTTAATTTAAATTTAGAAAAATATTACTGAATATTTTCGATGCACCAAACTGTATTACATACTTCTATATTTATTCTCATTTAATTCCCACAATCACATTTGGAACTATTAAGATATACAGTTATATAGAATTAAGATTAAAACTTATCAACAGATGTATTAATTTCAGAATTATCTAGCAATTCCACATTTAAAGTTAACAATTAATTATTATATATTAATCAGTCTGGTATAAATATGAATGCTTTGGCAATCAGAAATTGCCTTTGGTTAAATATGCTTTGATATATCTGAATACTTCTTAAACCATAGGATATGTTTATATTACTATACAAATATTTTTATCTCACAACATAATACTGTAATTTATGGGTGATTTATGAGAGCTTCAAGGACATTTCTTTTAATTTTTGTAAACATATTTTTTTAAGATTTCATTTATTTATTTTTAGAGAGAAGGGAAGGGAGAGAGAAAGAGAGGGACAGAAACATCAATGTGTGGTTGCCTCTTGCACGCCCCCTGCTGGGGACCTGGCCCACAATCCAGGCATGTGTCTTGACTGGAAATTGAACCAGTGACTCTTTGGTTCACAGGTCAACATTCAATCCACTGAGCCACACCAGCCAGGGCAAATTTTTGTAATATATTTTAATGAATTTCTTTCTATACCTTCAAGTATTATTTTACTTAATCACTATTTAATGGTGTTCATGAAAATATCCAAGATAAGACAGCAATGCTCGGGACTCAGAGTGTAATGCTAAAAAAAATAATATCACACCATGTTGCTTTTAATACAAAGTGAGGAAAGAAGACATTTGTCTTAACTGTCATACTGGGTGCCCACCAGTCAGAGGACCTGGCACATTACAGGCACTCCATATCACATTAAAGTGAACAAGTGAAATATGTTTAGAGGAGAAACATGTATGGAGTACATGAGGTGCACTGGTGCATTTTGAGTAGCTAAGGTAAATGTCAATGAGATGCTGGCAAAGGACAACAATTTGATAATTTTTTTCATTGTCCTTGTAATGATTATATCTGATTCATTATAGGCACAGATCTTTTTTTTTATTACTTTATTATTGTTCAATTACAGTTGTCTTCATTTTCTCCCTTCCCTCCCTGCCAACCCATCCAAACCCACCTCCCTCCCTTGCTTCCACCCTCCCCCTTGGTTTTGTCCCTGTGTCTTTTATAGTGGTTCCTGAAAACTCTTCTCCCCACAGTCCCCTCCCCCCTCCCCTCTGGCTATTGTTAGATTGTTCTTAATTTCAATGTCTCTGGTTATATTTTGCTTGCTTTTCTCTTTTGTTGATTATGTTCCAGTTAAAGGTGAGATCATATGGTATTTGTCCCTCACTGCCTGACTTATTTCGCTTAGTATAATGCTCTCCAGTCCCATCCATGCTGTTGCAAAGGGTATAAGCGCCTTCTTCCTCTCTGCTTCATAGAATTCCATTGTGTAAATGTACCATAGTTTCTTGATCCACTCATTTGCTGATGGGCACTTGAGTTGCTTCCAGCACTTGGCTATTATAAATTGAGGCACAGATCTTTTTATAATGGTTCATGTACTATTTTAAAAGAAATTTAGGCCAGTAATTTGAATTAAAATCATCACTTGTGCTGAATTAACTTAGAAGAGAAACAACTGAGAAAGAAATGTAAAAGGCCTAAAAACAGATATAGGAGTTCAGAACTCCCAACTATTCTAAGACTTCTAGGCCTTAAGTCATTGTACCAAAGATAATAACACTTTATGTGGAGACATGAATTAGTCTTTCAATACTCACCTCTGCAACTCCTCAACTCCTGTCTTTCCTTCTGCTACTTTAACTTGTCAAAACACCGAAGCCTAGAGCAATCTTTCTATTTAATATTTATTATATTTTCCATTACCTTTTAGTCCTCTTATACCTCCCTCCCCCCAGCAATCATCACTCTCTTGTCCATGTCCATGAGTCCCCTTCCTTTTTTGCTCAATCCCCCACCCCCTTGCCTCCACTCCCCTACTAGCTGTCATCTTGCTCTCCATTTATGAGTCCATACCCATTTTCCTTGTTAGTTCAGTTTGTTCATTAAAGTCCACACATGAGTGAAATCATATGGTATTTGTCTTTCTCTGATTGGCTAATTTCATGTAGAATAATGTTCTCTAGTTATATCCTGTTACAAAGGGTAAAATCTTCTTCTTTTTTATGGGTTTTATTCCAATATGTAAATGCCCCATAGTTTTTTTATCGACTCATCTACTGATGGACACTTGGGTTGCTTCTATATCTTGGCAATTATAAATAACACGACATAATATTTGGGTCCTTACGTTTTTGAATTAGTGTTTTGGGTTTCTTCAGATATATTACCAGAAGTGGGATCACTGGATCATAAGGCAGATCCATTTTTAACTTTTTGAGGTATCTCCATACTGCTTTCCACAGTGGTTGCGTCAATCTGCATTTCCACCAATATTGCAAATGGGTGCCCTTTCTCCACATCCTCGCCAGCACTTGTTGTTTGTTGATTTATTGATGATAACCATTCTGACAGGTATGAGACGATATCTCACTGTGGTTATAATTTGCATTTCTCTGATGATTAGTGATGTTCTCACATGTCTTTTGGCCATTTGTATGTCCTCTTTGGAGAAGCGTCTATTCAGGTCCTTTGCCCACTTTTTAATTGGTTTTGTTTTGTGTGCGTATGTGTGTTGAGTTTTGTAACTTCTTTGTAAATTTTGGATGTTAACCCGTTATCAAATGTATCAGCAATTATGTTCTCCCATTCTTTGTTGTCTTTTAATCTTCTTGATGACTTCTTTCGCTGTGCAAAATTTTTTAGTTCGATGTAGTCCCATTTATTTATTTATTTTCTTTTGTTTCTGTTTTCTGGAGAGATATATTTGACAATTCTGATTACACATGATTTTTCCACAGTGAGTTTTATGTCTTAATTTCCAAAGAAGAGCCAACTTAAATATATATATATATATATATATATATATATATATGTACAGAGAAAATATTTAATAAATGCATACTTAAACCAGAACTCAAGTTTCTATATCATTGTTTCTGAGACTGCAGTACTTATCCTGTGTCATATTTACCTGAGCTGTTACTAAAATTTCAGATTCCTGGGTCCACCTCAGACCAACTAAATTAGAATCCTTGATGGCTTGACCCATGAAATTGCATTTTTAACAAAACCTGGATGATTTCTCTGCACCCTAATTTACAAGATGTATTCTGTATTCTCTGTCCAAAACTTTTCACATTGCCACAGAGGGATTACATTAATGATTGTGGAAGTTTTTCCCTTGTTTATTTCTATTATAGTATAATGTGAGAGATGCCATAGCATGTGAAACAGAAAGGAAATTGTATTGGGAGAAAATATTCTCATCGTTGGAAGCAATTATTGTCTTTTTTCTTTCTGAAGAATGCGTCTTAGGATGGAAAAACTAAAGTGCTTCTCTTGACCTCACATAAAGAAAACTTTTGTACAATCAAATTACGTAAATGACTTCCAGAAGAAATACTACATTTGTCTACATTTCCTACTTATTTTTGCTTCCCCTGGCTACACAATCCATCTTAGTGAACAATGAAAGGCATGTCTTCGTTTGTAAAAGTCTCTGTATTACAGTCACAACAATCATTTTAAAAGGTCATCATGTCCTTCCCTTGACCTCCAAACCTCGTATATTTGAAATTCTATTTTTGAAAGATTTCTCCAATTACAATATTCTGAAATCCCTTGGGAACCTATTTAGTGTTGGGGAGTCTTTTCCTTTATCAAAACCCTCTTTCTTACCTTGTTTTGCTATTAAAATTTATTTTTGTCTGTTATGTTTTCAACAAAAATGAAAATAGTTGCTCAACACAATCTGTGGAATAACCCTTCCACTGAAGACTAAAAATTGACCTTTTACCAGCTTTTTTCTATTCTAAATAATATGAATCTTTCAAACCCTTCTTTCGATTTTCGTTTTCTAACATTTTAGTCATTTATCTTCTTCTATCCTGAATTCTTTCTATACTTTTTAAGTTTTGAGATATAAAATTAAACACAGTAGGATCACATCAGTGCTGAATATAGTAGAATGATTACCTCATTGTTCTGGTTTACCCTGCTTTTATTTATACATCCTGTAGAACTCTGAGAAGTGCAGGTAAGAGGTAAATGGGTGCCCTGAAGGTTATGGTCTTGAATACTTTCATAGCACATTCCATGAAGATATGGATGTTCTTCCCAAGTTTGTTTGTATCATAGGTAACCACTTTCTGCCTAGCAATAGCATTCTAAGTTTCAATTAGATTAATTATTCTTCATTTCTAGCGGTAAAGCCACTATTGCAAAAAAGGTGTCATAGAAGAAAAAACAGCTCTTTATTTTAACAAAGAGAGAAAGGACCGCTTTATATTCATCTTGTAAAAAAGCAAGAATTCCTTAAGGGTGTGAAATACAGTAATACAGAATTCTGTTTTCCAAAGTTAATGCACAAGAGCCAACATTCTCTATTTTTTTAATAATTGTGGGTTTTTTTTGTTTTTTGTTTTTTTTAGATTTTATTTATTTTTAGACAGAGGGAAAAGGGAGTGAGAAAGAGAAGGAGAGAAACATCAATGTGTGGTTGTCTCTCATGCACCCCCCACTGGGGGCTCAGGCCACAACTCAGGCATTTGCCCAGACCAGGGTTCAAACTGGTGACCCCTTGGTTCGAAAGCCTATGCTCAATCCACTGAGCCACACCAGCCAGGGCCCAACATTCTTTTTATATTTTTCTTTGATATCCTTATCTTGCTTAGTTACCCTAAATTCTAACAGAGAGATTTAACTTGAGAATAGCTTTCATCCACCAAAAGCAGTGAAATTTTAAGTAAATGATGTTTAAAATAGAAGATGAAATTGTCAAAGTTATAAATTAGATTTATAGTTTTTTCATCAATTTAACTAAATGCAGATGACTTAATATTGCTTTTGTTGTCTCGTTTGTTGTCAAAGCGACCCGAATGGCACGTCCTTACCATCTCATTCTTCAATCCTTCCCCTACTTCTCTCATCAGTCACATTCTTTTCACTCTCGAATTGGCATATGGGAACTTAGGGGAGTTCTATGAAGACATTGAATGTTTGCAAAGAATCTTCTTAGAAACACAAAAGTCATCTTGCTGTTCCCACACTTTTAATAAAATATACTGCCTCAAAGATAAAATGTACACTTTTCGGTACGTACTTTGTAATTTGAGCCCATGCGATGCTAAAATATTCTCCCTTTCAGTTTCTCTGCTCTCTTCCACACACCTTCAACTCAATATTTTATTTTCCAGTTTATGGCATTGGATCCTTGTTCTCATAAATGTATCCAGATATGGGTAAAAATTATATAACATCCCTCTGTTAAGGTGCAGCTCCTACATTTAATGCATTTGTGAAGCATCTCTTAGTTTTCACTAGCAGTACTTTATTTCATTCTTTATGTTCTATGGCAGTTAAAATATGTTTGCTAAACAATTTAACATTTTTATTAAGTTTTTTTTAGTTTAATAACATGCTTTTGCTCTAGAAGATATGACTTTACATGTCAGGACTATATAATCATCTCCTCATTTATTTAATCAATATTTTAAGACACACTAGAAGTCAGGTACTATTTGTTTAATGTAACACTGATGAAGAAAACAAATAAGAACTATATTTTTATGGTGCTTTTATTTTATTTTTTGGGGAGGAGTTAACACATAAGTGAACAATTAAATAAGTTTAAAGACTTATTTATTTATTTTTAGAGTGAGGAAGAGAGGGAGAGAAAAATCAACATGCGGTTGCCTTTTGCATCCATCCCACTGGAGACTTGGTCTGCAACCCAGGCATATACCCTGGCTGGGAATCCAACCACCTACCCTTTGGTTTGCAGGCCAGCACTCAATCCACTGAGCCATACCTGCCAGGTTTAAATAAGTTTATTTCAGGTTGTGATAGAAAATACAACAGAATAATGTAATAAAAGACATTTCAGATTTGGTCTAAATTAAGGAAAATGTTTAGCAAAATCATATTTGAGTATATGGTTTTTAAACTGGGACCTGCGTGATAAGAATGTGTTGGATATAAAAAGACCTGGGAGAAGACAGGTCTAGACAAAGGAGACAGCATATACTCAGGCCCAAACACCAACGATGAAGTTGCGGTTTAAGAAATTGAAAGAGTGCATTTGGCTAGAATACGGTGAAGGTGGAGGGACATAGTCAGAGGTAACGAAGCAGAGGCGGTCAAGAACCATACAAACCATGTTATTAATAGAAGTTCTTCAGTAACTTTTTAATCAGTAGTAATCGGGATTGATATTAACTTGGTATCTTTCAACTGCATAATGGAGGATATTGGATGAAAAGGAAATTGATTAAAATATCCATATCCATAATATTTAAATACAAGTAGGTTTGCAATTGTGAGTATGCAAAATACAAAATTTATTCTTGAATTATAATTTATTAATTATTTTATTATTTGCCATGTGAATAATTGTAAACCTACTTTCACCAACCCCTGTATACCAATCCAATAATGGCCAAGCGCTATTACATATAGTATAGTACAGTATAGTGTAGCATCGTGTCCAGATCAGGCACAATGTACTTACATAGTATACATATTAGAGACCATGTGCTTTCTACACCTTATTTTTTTAAATATGTCTGAGGCTATGCACAATGTTACTTTAGATAGGTTAGTCATACACAAAAGTACCTTTGATGTCAAGGAAATACACTAAGATGTGAAAACAAAATTGGTAATTTGAGAATATAAATCTTTGTATGGACATACTTAAAATGTATTAGGCTATAGTCTTTTAAAGGTAAGAAGTATACCTGCTTTCTATAATATTTGAATATCTTCTACCCAAATGTTTAATTAAATAAATATATATACCAAGTTATGTTTTAAAAGTTCACCTTTGTTTATTTAAACTATTAAGATTATTTTTTAAAATCTCAAAGATTGAAGTAGAACTTTTTGTCTATTCTTATCATAACAAAAGTTAAATAATGCTTTCTATTTTTATAAAATTAATTTGAGCCCTGGCTGGTGTAGCTCAGTGGATTGAGCACAGGCTGGGAACTAAAGGGTCGCCAGTTCAATTCCCAGTCAGGGCACATGCCTGGGTTGCGGGCTGGGTCCCCAGTGAGGGGCCATGTGAGAGGCAACCACACATTGCTGTTTCTCTCCCTCTCTGTCTCCCTCCCTTTCTGTCTTTCTAAGAAAAATAAAAATAAATACAATCTTTAAAATTAATTTGAATCAACTCCAAGATAATTTTGTATGTTATTTTTAAAAGAAAATAATCATCGAGGATGATCTACCATACTTAACAAGCAACGATATCACAAAATAATATTCTAAAGCCTTAAAAAGTCCACATTACAAGATCGTTTTCTCACATTAAGCATTAGGCAGATGGTTGAGATCACTCTGGTTCTTGCAAGTGGGAAGCAAGAACATGTCCATGTTGTACCATGGATAAGCGTCGGCCGGCATGTACATTTTTAGTGGAATATCTGATAAAGGCTAACGTTCCACTTTTACGATGAAGCGTTTGTGCACAGATAATTCCCATTTTGAGATTCTTCTCATGATGCCTGATCCACACCAGAGGCCGGGAATTCCCTGCAATATTTCATTAGTCTTGTCAACCAAATCTATTCATAAATGAGAATAAATGAGCATGTCAGCATAAGTTATTGTGGTAATTTGTGAAACTGCTAATGAGATATTTTCAGAGCTCATAAAAGGGAAGAGCTGTGTCATTAAATTACTGCACAATAATTTTGTTTTGATACAGTAAGTGAGCCGATATTTTATCAAAAACGACACCCTGATGCATCAATGAACTGAAGATGAACAATTAAATGTTCCAATGAAAGAGGTCTGATGCTATTTGGAAGTAGTTAAAATTTACAAAAGAACATGGAGTTAAAAACAAAGAGTAATTATTTGGAATTAATTGAATGTTTTTAACTTTCAAAAATTCATGAATATTATAAAACATATCAGTAATGGCTCCCTAAATGTATAAAAAGAGATACACTCAAAGATTTTACTATATAACAAGTATGTGGCATTCTTTAATATACGCCCAAACATTGTTTACAGGATACTCAAGAGATAAACAAGTCTTACTAGTGAGTACACAGGGACAGTCAGATAATTGTGGCCATTACATTTGGAATTTGCTGTGTCGCCCTGTAAGAAAAAGACATAGACAAAAGAGAAAGAAGAATATATGAGTTTACCTCAATTTGGGCAGTCCAAAAAAAAAATAAACTGTATAATCATGCAAGCAGGACATAGAGGGTGGTGGTGTTGGCAGATACCACAAGGCACTCTATCAAAAGGAGGGAAAAGTAGGCTATGGGAATGGAAAACATCTCTAGCTGGTTAGGGAGGAGGGAGCCCCTGTGGTTTACTAAGCACTGACATTGGCAGTGCTATAGGGTTTATAAAGGCACCAGCTCATTAAATGTGTACCCTTCAATCCTTTCTTTTTATGTCTCTGGTATCCAGAGACCAGTAAAATTTTTGTGATCTAGAGGAGCATTTATTAGACACTAAGTCCTCCAGGTGGGAACACCTCAAAGGCAATACAGGGAGTATGTATGGCCTGTGTGTGCATGTGTGTGCGTTAGGTGCCTTGAGTCAGCGTCGATGCTTCGTGGCCATATGAATATCCATGATGTCCTGTCCTCAACAGCCCTGCTCAGGTCCTACAGACTTAAGTCTATGCTTCTTTTATGAAGTCAATCCATCTCATATTTGTCTTCCTCTTTTCCTGCTGCTTTCTATTTTTTCCAGAATTACTTTCTTTTTCAAAGAGTTCCGCCTTCTCATGATGTTCCTGAAGTAGGATAGCTTCAGTCTGTCATTTTTGCCTCCAGCCAATGTTCCAGGTTTAATTTGCTCTAGGGTCCACCTGTTCATGTTTCTGGTGATCTAGGGAATCTGTAGAGCTTGCCTCCTCCATATTCAAATGAATCAAATTTTTCCCTTCCAGCATTTTTCACTGTCCAGCTTTCACATTCGTATATGCTAAAGGAACATGAGGGTGTGAATGATCTTAGTCTCGATCTTCAATGACAGATCTTTGCTCTTAGTGTTCTTTCCTAATTCTTCCCTTGCTGCCCTTTCAACTCCCGGCGTTTTCTTGATTTCTTGGTTGCAGTCAACATTTGAGTTGGTAACTGAACCAAGGTAAACAAAATCTTTAACAGTTTTAGGGTCTTCATTGTCTATATTAAAGCTGTGCATTTGTTCTCTAGTCATGATTTTTGTTTTTCAAATGCAGTTCTGCTTTGACATTTTCTTCTTTCACTTTAATCAGAAGTCATTTCAAAGTATGGTTATTTTCTAGCAATGTGATGGTATCATTTGTATGTCTTTAATTATTGATATTTCTTCCACCAATTTCACTTTTCTTTCTCTGTATCTAGTCCAGTTTGTTGTGTGACATACTCTTGCACAAAATAAACAGTTAGGGAGATAAATGCAGCATTTGTGTACAGGGACTTTAGAGTCAAAACAAGTAAACAGGATATAGGTAGTTCTTTATGACATTTTTATACAGGTAACTCATAAATACGTTTTCCTTTTAACTGTAATTTCAATTTACCTTAATGTGCCAAGGTAGATGAACACCTTTCTAAAATCTCTCCTGCCTGTGGCTTTTATATAACTCAATAAGATCATTACTCTAATGGGTTCTTCCCTAACAAAAGCTAGGTCAGACCCAGCAGGCTTAGAGTTGACTAATCTTAATGAATGATAAGAGTAATCATTGTTGATTTTATCAGAAAATGCCTATAGGGTACTTACTAGGGATAGGGCTTTAGGTCAGAGGCTTGGGTTGCATTTAGCTATGGAGATTGCCTGTACTGCAGAACCTATAATTTAATCTGGGAGATGGGAGACACACATAAAAAGAAAAGTGAGTTATGAATGAGTGCATTAAAAAGTGTCATAATTCTTTAGGATAGCTACAGACAGAGGTACGTGATAGTTAAGAAGCTTTGTGGAGAGGAATGCCTTCAGTTGGGACGTAGAGCAAAAGGAATGATAATTGGCATGTTTTATAATTGTATAAAATTTTATGTATCTTATTTAATTTGTTTTTTTATAAGAACCATGAATATTATTAATTTGCTCATTTTTTAAGCTGCTAAAACTCAAGGAGTTTCATGATAAAGTTGAGGGTCAATTTCAGGTATTCTATTTTGTTACTTATTTTATTTGTGACACAATTGCTATTCATTTGAGGACTTAGACCCTCAGATAGGCCCTGTATGGAAACTTCATTACCAAACCTATGGAGGCTGCATAGTGGTAAAGAGCATGGGACCTAGCACTCAGGTCCTGGCACTATTCTGTGTTAGCTCCACGACTTCTGACAAATACCACACAACCGCTTCATTTACAAATGACAAAAATAATGTGATTCACTCATAGGGTGCTTTTGAGGATTAAATGAAATAATACCTGCAAAGTACTTAGACTACTATTTACCCTGTATCAGGCTAATTGTTCTCAAGTTTGGGCTTTTAGGCCTTTAAACTTAAAATTTATGTGCACTCTAAGGAATTTTTATGTCGGTTATAGCTATCAATATTTACCATACAAAAATTCAAAATATGTCTCAATTAATTATATGTTTAATAATAAAATAATTAAAAGCTAAAATAAATAACCTTTTAAAAATATAACTATATTTCTCAGACAAAAATATGTAGTGAAAAGAGGGGCATTGTTACATTGTTACATTTTTGCAAGTCTGTACTATTTGCCTTAATAAAACAGAACTGGATTATCATTTCTTTTACATGCCGTCTGTTGTGATACGTTGTTTTTGTAGACATGTGGAAAAAATCTGGTCTTACACAGATATGTAGTTGGTAAATGAAGGAATGTTTTCAAAGGCTTTTCATATATTTTAATAGTGAATTTCTTCTTTGATACTATACAAAAAGTTGACAAATGAAAGTTTATTTTTCTTTTTTATTGTGTAATTAAAGTTGTCCCCATTTCCCCCCATTACTCTACCCTGCCTTACCTACTCTCACCTCCCACATTCAATCCTTCCCCCTCTTGTCTTTGTCCATGGGTCGTTTATACATATTCCTTGACTTGACTCTTCACCTTCTTTTTGGTTTTATCCCCCATTTTGCCTCCCCTCTGG
Organism: Micronycteris hirsuta; assembly: GCA_004026765.1. Taxonomy (NCBI): domain Eukaryota; kingdom Metazoa; phylum Chordata; class Mammalia; order Chiroptera; family Phyllostomidae; genus Micronycteris; species Micronycteris hirsuta. Next base: position 88,531 of record PVJI01003180.1, read on the forward strand.
TCACTTTAAATTTGTTATTTATTTCTATGTCTCTAGTTATATTTTGTTTGCTTGTTAGTTTTGTTGATTAGGTTCCACTTTTAGGTGAGATCATATGGTATTTGTCTTTCACTGCCAGGCTTATTTCACTTAACATAACTCTCTCCAGTTCCATCCATGCTGTCACTAGGGATAGGAATTCTTTCTTCCTTTCTGTTGTGTAGTATTAAACTGTTTAATTGTACCACATTTTTTTGATCTACTCATTTACTGATGGGCACCTAGGTTGTTTCCAGCACTTGGCTATGGTGAATTGTGCTGCTATGAACAGTGGGGTGCATAGGTTCTTTCAAATTTGTGTTTCAGGATTCTTAGAGTATAATCCCAGCAGTGGAATTGCCAGATCAAAAGACAATTCCATTTTTAGTTTCCTAAGGAATTTCCATACTGTTTTCCACAGTGGTTGCACCAGTCTGCATTCCTACCAACAGTGTACTAGTGTTCCATTTTCTCCACAGCCTCGCCAGAGCTTGTTGTTTGTTGATTTTTATGATGGTCATTCTAATCCGTATGAAGTGAAATTTTCTTAAAGGTTAATTGAAATGTGAACTCTGAAACCATGAATAAATGAACTTTTTGAACACTGTCACATTAAAGTTCCTTGACCTATCATGTATTTTGGATGAATCTTTTACCAACACACAATTTTGGTTATTTGAGAAATACTGGTTATCTTAATCATGTTGATCTTCCACATGTTAACACACTTGGTTATATACAACAGAGAGTCACATTCAGTAATATAACACTCCACTAATCACATGAGAAATTATTTTAGTTATGGGGAAGATCTTAAGCTTATGAGATAAATTAAAGTTTTTTTTAATTTTTGTTTTACTTGAAAATTTGAATTCCATTACTAACGAATAGTGTCAGTTGTTTCCTCCCCAGAGCCACCAGATCCAGACTCTCCTCAAGTATCTCTAACCCACTCTGCCTTCCCTCTGCTGGAGCCCAGGGTATGTGGCTGCAAACACAATTTTGTATGTTGGCCCTTTAAGAGGCTCTCTGCATCTCCAGCCATCTCTCCCAGGCAGAAAGAATCCCTACTGCTTTTCAGATCTGGTTGTTATCTGGTTTTCTTTCTGGCTCTGGTACTGTAGGCTGGGGAGTCTAGCTTGGTGTTTAGACCCCACACTTCTCAGGGGGAACCCTCCAGCCTCTGAAATATCCTACTAGAAATTCAGCTGGCACCGATGGGAACCCAGCCAGCTCTCTCGCGTATGTTCCACACTGCCTTCCAGTCTTGTTGTGGTGAAGTGATTTCTTCTGTCTGTCCATAGTTATAAGGCTTCTCTCCAGCTAGTGTTCACTTGCTTATTCAGGATGACTTCTCTACAATATAGTTGTAATTCCAGATGGGCCCCAGGAGGAGATTAGTGTGGATTCCGCTTACTCCTCCACATTTTCCTTGAAGTATAAATGTTCTTTGTCTATTTTTGAAAAAACTATCAAGTAACCACCTGAGTAATTGTAGTTTTTCTGTCTGTTGTTTTTTCAAGTAAAAATTATTTTCCAAGTGAAAAGCAATAGTACCCCTCTCATCTCAAATCATTCCACAACTGAATTTTCTAGAGATGACCAGAAGTGCTTACATGAACTTTCCATTTGATCACATGGAAAAGTAAAAAAGACATATTCAAGGACTGTGATTCAATAAAATGTACTTATATTATTACGTGGATACTCTTAAGCAAATCTAACTTTCTTTCTTCTTTTTTTTTAACTGTGTGGTGGCACAGGATACGGTAAAAAATAGTACAGTTTGCTGTCATAGCCTAATTTGTGCTAAAACACAATGAGTTTTCTCCACCATTGACTTTTCACCTTCGGTGCCAATGTCAAAGTGGTGAAAATGGTAAACAACACTTCAGTATTACAAAAAATATCTTTGACCTCATGAAATCCATGAGAATATCTATGCTCAAGATTTTTGACCACACTTTCAGGACCACTTTGAGAACCTTTTCCCATGCCCAGTGCTAGTAAAACCTGGCCTGGATGTACAATCTTGTTCTTTCTGCGTGCACCCAGGCCTAGTAATGGGAGGCACAAGGTGTAGATCGCTGATAGCTCCGAACAGGTTGTCCAGGGCGAGTCACAGGCAACATCTGACATATGCCTAAACCAGAGTCCTTGCAGATCTACCTAATACAGAGAAACAAATACAAAGACACAACCCAATGGGAAGACAAAGAAACAGGCCCCAAATAAAAGAACAAGAGAATACTCTAGCAGAAGAATGAAATGAAATGGAAGCAAGTACTTTGTCAGATACAGAGTTTAAAATAATGATTATAAAGATACTCGACAGCATAAAAAGACTTAGAAACCATAAAAAGGACCAGTCAGCAACAAATAATGCAATATCTGAAATAAATGATACACTGGAAGTAATAAACAGTAGGTTAAGCATTCATTTTAGTTATTACTGCTATTAAGAAGGAAGAGCCAAGGTTTGTGCAAAGGTAGATGTGAATGGCAGGAAATACACTTGGAGAAGTAAGAGTCAGATTATAGAGTTCTGTTTTATAAGGGGCCCTACTTATCAAAAAATTTAAACCACCAGCCTTGGCTGATGTGACTCAATGGATTGAGCTCCAGCTTGCTAACCAAAGGGTTGCTGGTTCAATTCCCAGTGAAAGTATGTGCCTCATTTGCAGGCCACATCCCCAGTAGAGGGCACATGAGAAGCAACCATGCATTGATGTTTCTCTCCTCTCTTTCTTCTTTCCTTCCCCTTTGTCTATAAATAAATAAATAAATAATAAAATCTTTTAAAAAACTAAACCAACAGCCCGGCTGGTGTAGCTCAGTGGATTGAGCACGGGCTGGGAACCAGAGGGTCCCGGTTCGATTCCCAGTCGGGGCACATGTCTGGGTTGTGGGCCAGGTCCCCAGTGAGGACCATGTGAGAGGCAACCATACATTGCTCTTTCTCCCTCCCTTATCCTTTCTCTCTGAAAATAAATAAATAAAATCTTAAAACAAAACAAAACAAAACAAAAAAAAAACTAAACCAACAAAATGAGACCTAACACTTTATTTGTTTTTCAGGCTCTATCAGGATGTCCCCATGAAGCACAGAGGAATGCTTCTACCCACAAAATATACAGCACTCAAATGGATATAGGCCATATAACTAAATAGTCCAGCCCTGGCTGGTATAACTCATTCGACTGAGATCAGGATGAGAACCAAAGGGTCGCCAGTTCGAGTCCCAGTCAGGACACATGCCTTGGTTGCAGGCCAGGTCCCCAGTGGCGGCAACTTGAGAGGCAACCACACATTGATGTTTCTCTCCCTCTCTTCTCCCTCCCTTCCCTCTGTCTAAAAATAAATAAATAAATAAAATCTTTAGAAAATAAATAAATAGTCCACACAGTGTTTGTGAATTTGAGCTGTTCACTGTTGTTCAAGTGTTCTACTTTTGTGTATCTAGTTTTGTCAGAGTAGATGTGCATGTGTGTCTTTACATGTTATGTATCCTTTATGGCAGCCCAAAGGACAAGTTAGTTATTTGTATATTATTAGGGAACAATTATTTATTCCTATCTGAGACATATTTTATAGCCCAACTACATGTGCACTTCAGCAACACAGATTGAGGGTGAGGGATTTTTTTCTTAATAGATATAATTTTTGAAAGGTATATCAAGCTGGCATTTCTTTCATATGCTTCTAAAAAAAGAAGTATTATCGGAACCACTATAGAGGACACATGGACAGAACTAAGGGGGAGGAGGGAGGCAGGGAAGGGAGGTAGGATTGGAGGGAGTGGGGGCAGGGGAGGGGAGAGGATGCAGACAACTGTAATTGAAAAACAATAAAGGAATTATAGAAAAAAAAGTTAAAAAAAGAAGTATTATCTTGTCCCTTCTACATGAACTCTTATTTACAGTTATACTTATCTGAAAAAAGAACATGCAATATAGTATTCACTGTCACTGAAACCATCTCTCAAATTTAGAATTAACTTATTTATATAGAACTTTGTATTTTACAGTAAATAGTTTGGATATATCATCCTCTCACTCAATATTCTTAAGAATTCTGTGAAATCTGGCTCTTATCTTCATTTAATTGTCCCTTCTAAATGGCTCTCAGGGTACAAGGCTGAGAACTGAGAATCCAGCCTTTATCATAGACCTTTTGATTTTTGTTTAGTCCTAAAACAAATGTACCATAGTTACCTTCACTTTATATTAAAACATACCATTTATCAACTACTGTATACAATAAAAATGTTAAAACCTTCCCCCCAAATATACTTTTTATATTTATATCTGACATGGTCAAATCACATTGTAGAACTGCAGTACAAATACTTGCAGCTCCACCTCTGGTTGCCAGCAGAGGTTGCTCTTAGGTTAGTGATTACAGTCAGATTACATTATGTCGAGAATATTGTACAAACTAAGCAGACAAGAACAGAGACAGAATCTTAGAAATGGAGAGCATTTTGATGGTTGCCAGATGGTTATCATCTCTCGTACCTTCATCTCCACCTACTTCTTAAACATGCCATACATTCTCAATTCTACTATTTCCTGGGCACTAAACATTTTCCTTTGTGTAATCCTGAGTATGAACAATCTGCTCTTGCCTTTTCTCTTTTCTTAGGCTTTTCACACCCCGCCTCTCCCCCATCCTAAATGTTGAAATTATAGATACCATTTATGAAATCTATTTTCACCACTCTTTTCTCAAGTTTCCAACCAAACACATGTGATCTTTTACTCTTGATCCATGCTATCTTTTGTCAGTATTTTTATACTTACTATACCCTGATTTTTGTGCACTTTTATCCCTTGCTTACTAAATTGTAAACGTGCTAATTTCTGTATACTCTGAAGGACTTCACATGGAGTTTTATAGAACATAAACTCCCGATTTTGTTTGCTATTATAGTGTCTATAGTTTTTCACTTGATACTATGTCTTTTTCATTCATTCAATTATACCTTATTTCAGATTATATTACATCTACTTCAACGTATTGATATAGTATCATTAGCCCAGCTGGTGTAGCTCAGTGGATTGAGCGTGGGCTGGGAACCAGAGGGTCCCGGTTCGATTCCCAGTCGGGGCACATGCCTGGGTTGCGGGCCAGGTCCCCAGTGAGGGCCATGTGAGAGGTAACCATACATTGCTCTTTCTCCCTCCCTTCTCCTCTCTCTGAAAATAAATAAATAAAATCTCAAAAAAAATTCCCTTTAAAAAATATATAGTATCATTAATTTTCTTTAAAAGACTCCATAGCTCAGGGAATGTTTTAAATGTAGTTAAGGTAATCTTTGTTCTTGATGATAGTTATATTAACTCAATGGAAATTCACTTTTAAATCTTTCTATGGACTATGGTGATATTTGATAAAAAGAATTGCAATAACAATGGTGTTAATCCTAGTTTGTTTTCCAGAGCCTGAAGAACTACTCACTGAAATTATTTCAAAGAACTGTCTCTCTTCTAACAAATAGAAATATTTAATAAATCACAAATTTCTAAAATTAGTTCATAGAATGTTTAAAAATGATATTATGTTCTTATTAAAGAATGTCATAAACAATTATAACGTACTTATATGATGCAATTTTTAAAAAACATCTAAAACATCAATTACAGTTAATGGTAAACAGCCCTACTACAATAAACAAGTTACTGAAAAATCTTGCAATGAAGAAATTTTTTTATATCTAAAAAATAAATTGTGGAAGAAAAATTTAGTAATAAATTTAGGGTTATCTTGGAAAAATTCGTGGCTATAGTGAAAAGATAAATGGAGGTGTTAATAGTTGGTTAAGATTATTAAAGTAAAACATGTTCATTTAGTATTATATCATGATGTCATCTATATAAAATTAAACATCGAGCAATTGATGGTACAGCAGCAAAACATGAGTAAAATAATATCAGAACAAAATCTCTTGTTTGGACCTGTTAAAAGAACAGTGGATTTCTTGAGTGGGCAATGTTGCAGGTTGGGTTCTTCAGGAAGCAGAAACTGAGACAAAGTTTAGGGTGCCACATATTTATTAGGAATGGCATTTGAAATGGACATCTCTGGAAGGGGGGAGAAATCAAGATCAGGTGGAGGGAGAGGTCCAGGTTTGATGCTGACTGGACAGCTACAGAGGACTCCACACGGAGCTCTGGAGCTAAAAATGACCTATCAGAATTGTCCCAGGTTGGGCTAAAATTGAAATGGTTTGGCTTTGATAACCCTGCTCCAACAGTCGATGGATGAGGATTCCTGGAGGGTGTAACCTTGGAGAGGAGGATCTGCAACTTACCAGCCTTACCAGCGATGATAGCTGCAGACTTCCTGCCAATAACTGGGGCAACACGAAGCAACAGCTGTGCAGTGTGTCTCTACATCCACGACCAGGTTGCATGTCCAAATTCACAGAGTTACAAGCAGAACCTAGATTCAAACTGATTCTAGGTCTACCTACAAACCTGTGTTTTTAATGGCTATGCTACAAATCCCTTGCCTCCCTCTCTTCTGCAGGCCCAATAGGCTGAAAGTCTTTACCCCAGTCTAGCCATTGCTCCTGTTGACAGTACCATAGCTTGTCTTTCACTGTCCTCCACTGAACGCACCTCAGGACTGCAGAAAAATAGCCATCTCTACATTCATGAGACCATCTATCGAGCTTCTTTGTACTTTCAATTTGTGAGTACTTGGAGTTATATATTACTTATTTATATGCATATTTGTTGAGTTACTGAATCACACATTTATTAAGTAACTACTGTTTGCCAACAACTGGAAACTTTATTTGTGAATTGAATTAAGTGTAGAGTATGATGGTCTTGATTCATCGAGCTTTTCAGTTCATCGATCCTTTAAATTGTCTGAGCTCTCGGTGCACAGCCTGTTGCAAACTGCGTCCTGCCCAGCATTCCTTCCCTGCTGTCCAGCACTGCTCAGGTGCTCTGAGATTGCTCTCTGCCAACTCATGAGGCTTCGGAGTGCTTTAAAAAATTCTCCACAAAACTTTTAAATGAAATAATGAGGCCAGTTAAGAATTTTGAGAGGCCTCTAGGTGAAATATCTAGTGAAAAGTGTCACAGATCAAGCCAACGTCGTGATTCAAATTAATGAAAGGTCATTCAGAGTAATGGAAGACAATCTGCCTAGGTTAAATGCAGAACTAAACTGCAACCTCATTGAAAAATATAAATATAAAAAATCATTTAAAAATCTAAAATTTTAATTGAAGAATAGAGAGAAAAATGTCGATGAGGGCTAATGGTTAATGCTCTCTGAGATTCTCTTGGATATTAAAGGTGATGTTATTTTGTTTAGTTGTAAAATTTATGTTCATTTTTTCGCATTAATAGTCTGCTTACTCTTCATATTAATGTTGAATGGCAAGATGACATAGCTGATTTTTTTGCAGTAACCAGATTTTAAAATAATTTTGAGTACTTTTGAAATCCTTTAAATTCCTGACAACCCTTCTCAGATAAACCAAACATCCTGCTGAAAGATGGGGTCATTGTATAATCCTGGGGGAAATGTTTCTGTATAATATCAGTGTTGTTGACAGCTCCATTGTTTTAAATGGAAGGGTCCTGTTCGGTCCCTATCTGAACACTGCGTTCATCAGTTATCTTTGGGCATGTAAAGATGGTGATGGTCATGGCCGTGCTTGCTGCAACAACAAAATAGCTCCCAATATTTTAGCACATTTTAAAATCCAGAGAATATGCTAAGTAATAAACCTATATTCTAAATTAATTTAACCAACAATTGAAGTAATTTTATTTTCTGCAGTTTCTAGATAAAACTGAAGCTTAGAAGGATATAGTTCCTTTCTTGGCCAGATAGCTCAGTTGGTTAGAGCAATATCCTGATACACCAAGGTTCCTGGTATGATCCTGGTCCAGACACAAAGAATCAACCAATGAATGCATAAGTGGAACAACAAATCGATGGTTCTCTCTCTCTCGGCCCCCCGCCTCAACTTTCCTCTCTTAAATCAATGAAAAAGATTAAATTGCTGAGTGTAATTTAGTCGGTAAAGTAATTTAAACTTAGATGTTTTGCACTCAAAAATCTGTGACAGTATACTTCATGATGACAGAATACTTTATCATGCATATGAGATGAATAAACACTCTTTACTTCTCACTCTTTATTCTCTATTTTCATTCAGTTTCTCATAACCACCTAAATATTAACTAGTACTAAACATGTTTAAATACCCTGTTTTATAGTGATTATAAATGCTTTTCAGAATTTAATTAAGCATCTAAATGAAAACTCCATCATAACTTCCTGTACCTTAAATAGAATTTGGTAAGATATAGATGGCATTTCAAACTTTAACGATTTGCATTGTAAAGGTTTTGCTATTGCAAAATAGATGCTATTTCTGTCTCTTCATCCCTTGATTTCAGTTTTCTAACTAGTTGTGATTCACTTACTAAACTGATTACCAGAAATTGTAGACTTTTTATTACAGTCCACTCCATTTCCAAAACCAATATATAGGGTTCGGCAAAAGTAGCTTTACAGTTGTGACTATGGAAAACGCAGAGCTTATTCTTGTATTCTTATTTATTAATTATTGTATTATTTTCCATACTAACAACTTTAAACATAAACCTATTTTTGCCCCACCATGTATGTGTTACTCAAGACAGGTTAAAATAAGAATAAAATAGAATCCAAATACCTATGGGTTAATACTTTAAATGTTTATTTTTCACAGAGGTGTCATCTGTTCATACCAGGTGTCTCTGCCGGGTGTTTCTCCTCCAAGCATTGACTCATGTATTTAAACTGTTTCCAACTTTTAACCATACTCCCAAAGAACATGCTTCCAAGTCACCGTGGCAGAAAAGAAGGCAGAAGGTCTGATGGAGTGTTTTAAATGGCTAAAGCCGTGAGTTCCTTACCTCTCTTCTGTCATCCGTATCACACCGGCGGCCACATAACTGCCTTAATAGCAAGAGGGACTAGGAAATCCAGACAGGCATGAAGAACAGCCTCCCACAAATTCTTACTGAATGATCTTTTTGAACTCCAAAATCTGATGAAACTCCAAAAAGAACTATGTTCTTTTCTATGTTCAAAATAACTGGAACACTTTTGGGCCAGAAAATTCATGAGACTCATTTCACAACACTTTATTGTATATGTCAAAGTACACGATAACAATGCTGTTCTTCTAGGCCACTTAGAAGCTAGTAACACGGTTAACCTTTGTTAAAATGGTTTATAAAATCATGACGTTATGCACAGAAGAGTGGAATCAAGGTAGTGTAGAAGAATAGGTAGTGGACCATTGCGGGGCTGAGCTGTACGTCCAGACCTAAACATTATCTAACCCAACACAGCATATAACCTCTCCATGTCTCCTTGTCTTCATATGTGACATGGGCACCTTAAGTGCTCTCCAGATGCTCTTCCGTTCTTAGAATTCTGTGGCTTTAGCTATCCCAGAGGACAGGACAGCAAAGGTCAAAGACATAAACTCTGGTGTCAGAATCCCTTGATTTTAATTCTGGCTTAGCATTTATTAGCATTGTGAATTAAACCTTTCATGTATTTCAGTTTTATCATTCACAAAATGTTGCCTCATATGATTCTTGAGAATATTAAATGACTTAGTACCTGAAAATTAATGTATCTGGAAAATAATGTCTAATAGCTTTTTGCTAATATCTTTATCTAAAAAAGAACACTGAAAAAAGGTTCAGTGGCTTGTCAGAAGTAACGGTAATTTGGGAGCAAAACTGGAATATAACCCTTGATTTCAGTTCTTTCTATTTCTACTAGGCAACATTATTACTAAAAAACTCTAAGTATTTTTATAAAATCATTGTTTCAAAGGTGATTTTTTCTATATATGGGATTTAAAGTGAAAATGTAATCATCCCCATCTATACAAAAATATTTCCTAGTTTTCCTGAAAAATGTCTATTCACCTATTACTGTAGAAAAATATTGAGAGCTTTTGAAAGAAAGTATTATTGAATGCTTAGCAATAGCAACATCTCCTTTCAGACCTAAATTTATTTATTGTAGTATTATTCATAATAGCCAAGATTAGGAAGCAGCCCAAGTGCCCATCAGTGGATCAGTGGATAAAAAACTGATGGTATATTTACACAATGGAATACTACTCAGGCACAAAAAAAGAAAAAGAAAAAAAGAAAAGGAAATCTTACCTTTTTTGACATAATAGATAGACCTGGAGGGTATTATGCTAAGTGAAATAAGTCAGTCAGAGAAAGACAAGTACCATATGATTTCATTTTTATGTAAAATCTAATGAACAAAATAACACAAACAAAATAGAAACAGACTCATAGAGAATAGATGACAGCTGTCAGAGGGGAGGAGGTTGAGGCCTGGGTGAAAAAGTGATGGGATTCAGCAAAAACAAACTAACAAACAAGCAAAACCTTGTAGGCACCGACAAGGCTATGGTGTTTACCAGAGGGACAATGAGGCAGGGAGAGGCGCTGTGGAACAGCAGCGTAAGCAGGGGTTAAAGCGATGCCACAAGCGCATTTGACTGGGAAGGTGAACACACAATACAATGTCCAGAGAATGTTTTATAGAACTGTCCACCGAAATCTATATAATTTTAGTAACCAATGTCATTAAAAATAAAGAAAAATGAGATTTAAAATCTGAAATACCCAATTCTGTACTGGGTGGCCTATAAAGCAATGCAGAGACTAGATAACAATAAATTTTTCTAACTGTAAGCATAGCCCCATTATTTTGAATTATTATATTTTAAAATTCCATTGTTTTACCAGTATTTAGTGCATTTGCTTAGGTAATAAAATAACTGTTACTAAAAAAACTTGTCATGTTAAAAAGTAAGTATAGGGTATTTTTTTTTCACAGAACTTAGAGGAAGACATTTAGTGATAGCTCCTTATGACATGTTTCTCACTTGCTTTCAAGTTTAATTTTCACAGTCGAGCTCAAAGAAGGGTATTATTAACCTCTGGTTCAAACAAGAGAATGAACTCACACAGCTTGTATATGGTGGGTCCAGGATATATTTAAGCCCAAATGCAAACCTCTTCTGAACATCAGCCTCTCTTGCACTGCCAATAATCACTAGGGCTTGATGGGGTAAAGGAGGCATTCTATGATTAATCCAAAAGAGTTCATGGTCTGAGACTAGCAGATCTGATTTTGAAGCTTAGATTTGTTCTCATTCCCCTAAAAGCTGCTGAAATTTTCCAACGAAGAGAATGATTGTTCTTCAGAAAAAAAATATATGAGTAGCTATATTTAGAATTGCCATGCCAGTGATGTTATTGTACTATTAAATGTATTATTTAAAATAGAAATATAATTTATATATGAATTTTCCCCATATAGACATTAGACAAAATTTATTTACCTTATGATTATCAAATTTACCTCTTAATTATTAAATCCCATAGCTTCTTTATTATCATAGTCTACTTAATTTCTCTGTAGCATTTGACCTTTACTTCTTTTTAATTTTTTTATTGTTACTCTATTACAGCTGCCCCAGTTTGTCTCCTTTTGTCCTCCTCCACCCATGCCATCGCCCACTTCCCCACACTGTTAACCTTTACTTCTTTTTAAAACTTTTCCAAGCTTTATCAAGGTATTGACATATAACATATGTAAGTATGAAGTATACAATATGGTTAGGTATACCATAACATTTTTATCCACTCATCTACTGATGGACACTTGGGTAGCTTCCAAATCTTGGCTATTATAAATAACGTTACAATAAATAAAATTAGGTTTGAAATAAGATGTTGCTATTGCTAAGCGTTCAATAGTGCACCTCCATTCCCTCTAGTAATTATGATTTGTGTGGTGATGTAAGACAACTTTCTTGACAACTTCCAGGTATATAACACAGCATTGTTTGTTATAGTCACTGTGCTGTGCCTTAGGCCACCAAATCTTATTTATCTTGGAGCTGAGAGTTCATTTACTTCTTAAAACTCTTCTGTAGTGGCTTCTTCATGTCCCTTCTTCTTTTGTTCTCCTGTGTAGCCCTCACTCCTACTATCCCTTCTGACTCTCTGCATCTTTTTCACACCCCTGCCTGCTGGGGTCTTGGTTTTTTGCCTCCCACATTTTCTCTCTTCTCTCATAGTATAATCACATTCAGTCGAGTGTTTGTTCTCTTCTCTTCCAGTGGCTTTAATGAAAGTCTCAGGCCAATAACTAACATGTATACTTTTAGCTATAACCTTTCACTTAAATGCCAGACCCATATTTTTAACTGACTTTTCACTGTCTTCCTCACTTGATTTCCCATTTCCATTTCTCTTCTCACATAAATAGCATAACTGTCATTAACCAATCTTCCAATGTAGAAAAATAATAGTCACTCTTAATTTTTCTCTCTCTTTCTTTGTCTAAATGTAGGTAGCTTTCTGATATTATTAATTCTAACCATTATGTAGATTTGAAACCTTGTCCTACTTTCTATTTTGACATCCACTGCCTAGGTTGGCATAGCCATTGATTCTTGTCAGATCTATCACAGCAGCCTTCTAAGTGACTATTTACTTGCCAAGCCTTCAGGCCACAAGCAGCACGATTAATTTGGTTTGCATTCTTAAAATATAAATATTAGCTTAAATGTAATCTATTCCCAAATATACCACAATATCTAAAAAGTCGCTCTTGCAAAAGTAGCAACATGATACTTAAAAATATAACTTTTTAGTCAGAAAGACAGTTTAGCAACTAATGTGAAAATTAACTATTTGTGTGTAAGATTAAACAAGTTATTATTTCTTTGAAGAATAAGATCTCCATCTGTAAATGGGATCATAATAAATATTGTGACAGAGTAAGTATATGTAAAATACCAGACAGTGTTGGGGGCACATGAAATATTTAATAAATAGTAACTATGTTATTTTTTCCTGACACACGGCTGTCCATCTCTGCCAGTAATCTAAACATCAATAAAACTGAGATTTTCAGCCTTTCTTTTAAGTGTATATATAGTTCTTTCTTATCGACTTGTTCAAGCTATTTTCTCTTCCCAGAATATCTTCTACACTGGTTACTAAATAAATTACTCCTCATCTCTAGAGATTATATATCACTTTCTCTCGGTGAACCATTGTGTGATATTTAGGAAGCATTTGTTTTGCTCATATAGTTCTTTGTTACTTGAATTTGAGCAGGTAAGGAGGCGCTCTGTCTCATCTCTCTGGAACCTAGAGTATTCATATATTCAGTGAATATTTGCTAAATGAATGCAGTATGATCTTTCCGAAAATGCCTACATTATAGAATTTTGCCCAAATTCAGTTGTAACTTTCATTTTTCACCCTAGTCATTTTCCAAAACCTAGCATTATTAGCTCTTTTTTCAATCCTTCAAGAATTTTTCCCATTTTACCACATAAGAAGTTCCAGAAAAAAAAATTGCCATGAATATGAGAGGGTTTTATTTCTTTGTTTTTGTTATTTTTAAATGGGAAAATATATATTTAAGTGGCAGCAAAAATATGGAAAATAGTTACATCAAATATAATAGACAAAATAATGATTTTTATACCGACTAAAGATTTATGGTAGGGATAATGTAAGCTTGTAAGACAATCTGATTAAGCCATCTTTTATAATATTGGGTTGGCCAAAAACCCCATTTATTTTTTTCCATAAAATGAAGGAAACATTTTTCATTTTCACCAACAACTTTGTTGATTTGGATATATTGCATGAATCAGCTATCTCGCTCATGGTATAATGTTGATTGTTCTTAATTTATGTCTCCTTTTGATCACTACCAGCTTCAACTGATCTACCCAACTATGGAGCATCGTTCCCCAGTAAAATTTGCAGACCCCTTTTGAAATGTTGGATCAGTCACAGCACCTTCTCCATACACTGAACAAATCTTTTTTTTTTTTTTTATTTCAGTTATGCTATTACCTTTCTTGAAATAATAAAGCATACTATGCCAAGAATGCATTTTTATTCCATCTTCAATATTAAAATGACTACACAAAAATGCACCAATTTTGATGTTTTTTCTTTTTAAATGAACACTTATATGACAGCTGTCACAATACAATCTAATGAAATAGTTTTAAATGGAGTTAAAGACAACTAAGTGCTACTACAACTATTGTACGGAAAAAAACAAATGAACTTTCTGGCCAACCCAACAGACTTGTGATTGTTGGCAAGCTTACTGAAACTTTTAAATTTAAGTTATATGAATGAGATTAATAATACCTATGTCTAATGTTAATGTGAAGGTTACAAATAAAATAAATTTGTAAAATTACCAAACAGTACTTGGAATAGAATAAGCATTTAAATTGTCAAATCTCATGTACTTCTTCACCATTTTTACTGAAATAGAAACATTTCCTTCAGATTTATTTAAAAAAAAACATAAAAATTTAAATAAACAGAGGATAAGAAGAGACAATTTGAAAAAGATGCATTAATGAATAAATATAAGAAAATCATAGTTTCTGTAAAAGCTAAAAACGTAAAGTAACCTTCAGAGAGCTTTTCATTTTCATAAAAATGCAATTTTTAAACATAAGACATCTAATTCTAGAATGTTTTGCTGTTTGCAATATAAAGGTATATAACCTTGTTATAAAATGCAACTTATTTCCAACAAGACTTATAATGATATTTATGACCTTTAGCTTGATATATCTACCACCTCATTCTTATTAAATAATTCAATGGAAATAGAACACTGTAAACATTAAGCTACTCATAGTGGAGTTATCAAGAATTGGAAAAACTTGATAAAATCAGCCAGAATGCCCCACATTAGAATTATTTAATAAATAATGCTGTCATGATTAAATATATGAAAATATTATCTGAACATTAAAATTAATACATGAATAGTGCATAGTTCAGCTCTATTTAATAAAATATGTGAGCCAACTATGTCATTTAAATTTTTCTAGTAACCACACCATGAGAGAGGTAAAATTAATTTTAACAACATATTTTATGCAAGCAAGTATCCAGCATATTTTTATTTCAACTTTTAATTAATATAAGGAATGTATCAATAGAAAATATCTGTATTTTCCTACTAAGGCTTTGAAATCTGGTGCATATTTTATATTTACAATACATTTCAATGTGTACTAACTTCTTTTCCAATCTCAAAAGACAAACTACTATCACTTTGGACAAGGGATATTATTGCTGTATATTTAAGAGAAACATAAATATTTTTAACAACATAAACACTATTTCAACTACTAAAACAGACTCTTCATTTATGGATTAGTGAACAAAATAGTAAAAGGAGGAGAATGAGAGTATAACTCTTTGTACACAAATTTAAATATTCTCATATTTGCATTGTTTATTCAATAAAAATGTTTTAAGTCTTTAAACAAGTGCCTACTTTGTAAACTATAGCCATTATGTCTATATGTCTTAATAGAAAATGATGATGAGCTTTAATTTATATTACATTCACATTTTAACCCTGTTAGTATGGAGTTGATAAGCCTTCCTAAGTCAGAGCTATTTGGTATGCAAAATAGACTGAACTTTTTCATAGAGAGTAACAAAAAAATGACCTTTCTGGACTTGGCATCCTACTATTTTTCACAATTCCAACAAACTATATTTGGTTTATTCCATCAGTAATTAAAGTAAGAAAATATTTTTGGAACCTTATTAGAAAAAATATCTAGCATGATGCTTTGTACATATGACATAAAGTGCATAATTGTTCCATTTAATTGATTTGTTGCTTCTATCAGTTAAATTTCAGATGGATGTGTTAAAACATTTTTCTTGGTTAAGATTTGCTTTTTCTTAATCTATTTCACTATAATGCTTCATAAAGAAGGAAAGGCAGAAACTTAGATTACAAAAGTGTCACAACTTTTGACTTCTAGAAGTGAACGCAGTATTATTTCATATAACCGTTTTCCACCTAAACTTTTCTACCAAGATTATTGCATTTCATTTTTTTGGTACTTTATTGAGATATTATTAAATTTTAAAAAGCTATGCATATTTAATATCTACAACTCAATGTATTTAGGGGTAAGTATACCTTCATGAAACCATCACCTCTATCAGCAAGGAATAGACATTCCATCATCTCCCAAACTTTCCTTCTGTCCATTTATTATTTTTATTATTTTTTGTGTGTGCATGTGTGTGCAGCAAGAAGAAAAACATAAGTTCTACCCTCTTTTAAGTACACAATACAGTATTGTTAGTATAGACATCAGGTTGTATAGTTTATCTCCAGGATTCATCTCCAGTAATTGAAACATTGTCCCCTTTGACCATCACCTCCCTGATTCCTCCTCCCCACAGACCCTGAGCTGTATGAGTTCCTTATATATTTTTGAAATTAACTCATTGTTATATATGTGCTTTGCATATATTTTATCCCATTCTCTGGGTTGTCTTTACAGTGAAGGTTTTTTTTTTTTTTTTTTTTTTAGTAAGATGTAATACCACCTAATTATTTTTGCTTTTTTACAGTTCTATCAGTGTTCTGGCTAAAAAACTAAATCATTGCCAAGACCAAGGTCAAGGAATTGTTCTTGTGTTTTCCTCTGAATATTTCACAGTTTAGGTCCTTAATCCATTTTGAGTTAATTTTATGTTTGATAAGATATGGGTTACATTTCAAACTTTTACATGTGAATATCCAGTTTTACCAATATCAGTTATTGAAAAGACTGCACTTTCCCTATTTTGTAATCAAGGAGCAGCTCTGGCAGGTTAGCCGTATTTATATGCATGCCCCCTCCATGGTCTCTATTTCTTTCCACTTGTTTATAGATCCGTTTTTGTCCCAGCACAATACTGTTTGAAGTATGAAAGCTTTGTAACAGAATTTGAAAACAGTAGGAATGATGTGTTCAGCTTTGCTCTTCATTCTCAAAATTATTTTGGCTATTTGGAGTCTTTTTTGGTTCCATATGAATTATAGGACTGATTTTTCTGTTTCTGTGAAAAATACCATTAGAATCTTGGTAAGGATTGAACTGAATATGTAGATCACTTTAAGTAGTATGGGCACTGCAGCAACATTAATTTTTCCAATACATGAACATGAGCTATCTTTACATTTATTTGTCTTCAAATTCTTTCATCAATGATTTATAGTTTTCAACGTGCAGAGCTTTAACATCCTCAGATAATTTATTCTTAAATAGTTCATTATTTTAGGTGTTATTACAATTTTTTTTTTTTATTCTTCTTTGCACATGTGTTGTTAGGGTATGGGGAAACATGGCTGATTTTTTTGTATGTTGTTTTTGTGTCTTAAAATGTACTTATTTACTTATGTATTGCAACAGTTTTTAGAGGATTTTTTAGCCTTTTTATGTATCAAATCACATAATCTGCAAACCGCTTTGCATTTTTATTCCAATTTGGATGACTTTTATTCACTTATTTGTGTTCAATTGCTCCATCTAGGACGTCCAGTACTATGCTGAATAAGAGTGGTGAGAATGGGCATTCTTGTCTTGTTCATGACCTTCACAAAAAGTTTTCTGGTTTTCCCAGTTTAGTGCAATGTGAACTGTTGGTTAATCATAAATGACCTTTATAATGTTGAGATTTATTCTTCCTGTACTTACTTAATTGAAAGATTAATCAAGAATAATTTGTTGTGGAATTGTGCACCTGAAACCTATAGATTTTGTTAACTCTCACCCCAATAAATTCAATAGAAAGGAAAACATTAAAATGATTTTTAAATTAAAGAATGAATGTTGAATTTTTTCAATTGCTTTTCTGAGATAGTTGCATAATTTGCAATTTTTACCCTACACTATATTAATATGGTATATTATATTTATTAATTTGTGAATGATGAACCCTCTTTGCGTCTCAGGGATGAATCCCATTTGATCAGTTGTGTGATCCTTTTAATGTGCTGTTGAGTTCAGTTTGCTTGTAATTTGTTGAGTATTGTTGCCCACATGCTTATCTGGGATACTGGTCTGTAATTTTCTTTTCTTGCAGGGCCCTTGTCTAGCATTTGTATCAGGATAATGCTGGTCTCACAATATGAGTTTGAAAGTAGTATCTCCTTTTCCCTTACTGCAAGCCTCTTCCCTTTCCTGGATCCTAGCTGACCCCACCGACTAAACCATTTTGAGTTCCTCAGTGCACTGGGAGGGGAGAGACAACTGGATCTCCCGAGCAGTGCCTCCCAATGCCGGGGGAGCCAGGTACTCACTTAGCTTTTACTCTTCTCAGTGGGGGAAGTAACTGCCCAAGAGCTTTCCCACAGCACTGAACGCTGCCACCTGGAAGAAGGGTGATGCAGGTAAAGTGAAACTATTGTCATTACTTTCTTTCTGCATCTATTCTTGAATGTTCTGCTCTACTGAGGTGCTTGAACCTTCCAACTGAACTCCTGGGCTCCCATAAGGTTGTGTTTGTCTGTGAGTTGTTCTGCAAATGATTGCTTCTGGGGGGAGTTGAGGGCTGGAGCTTCCTAGTCCACTGTTCCTTAATGTCTCTCTGAGCACTTCTGTGCCTTTCATATTTTATTTATTTATTAATGAGTAGGCAAAGTATTTATTTAAACTGCAACATGATGTCTGTTCTCTAGAAATTACATTTCCACATGATTTTAATTTGTCTTCCAAACAAAATTTCAAAATGCTTCAAGACAAGATCATTGTTTATTCTTCACAATCCCCACTGCTGCCCCTTGTTGCTATGCCTCACAAAGTCTTAAAATGTGTTCATCTGATTTGATCTATAAACACTGAAGTGAGTGTCAATAAGATTGAAAATATGAGCACAAGAGTTAAATTTATGTTTTTAGTAGATAATGGTATAATACAGCACTTAAGTAGTTTTAAGTTTAAGTAGTTGCTATCAAAATGTCTAACTGAGCTATTGAAATGTCTAATAGTGAATAATCATGCATTTCATTAAGGAGGAAAGAAGCAGAAAAAAGGTGGAGATGGTACAGTGTTGTGATATTTGAAAATGTTCATTAAATTAAAGTGTTTCTTTATAATTTTCTGTACAGAAAAATCTTTCTTGTCACAGAAACCGATTTCAAATGAGCTGTGCCTTCAGACCAATTCTTGGTGATACTTAATCCCCTTTCCCTCATTCTGATGCAATGCTTCTGATATTTTCAGTCTCAGTGTTATTACTGTTTGCCTCCGTTCCCCTGCTCTTCACCACCACAATGCTACATCATTGTTCAAAAGAATAATCACAACTGAGTTTATCTAATCTCCAGCAGATTTAGACTATAAATAATACCCTGCTAAAGTGTATAAACGCTCCCTGGTTCCAGAATTCCAGTTTCATTTGTAAACCCCATGACTATGGTTACACAGTCTATCATCATCTCTGTTGAGCGAAAGGCCAGAATGTACTTACACACATTTTGTAAAGTGGGAACCATGGACAACCCAGCTCACTAGTTATATCCAAGTGAAAACCTTGTTTAGGAAGATGTTTAAATATAATCACTTAATTTTGCTTTTGTTTTCAGTTGTCTTGGAAATAATATAATAACGTTAGTAAGGTGGTTTCATTCAGAAATGAAAAATAAAACATCTTGAAGATGCTTAAGCTGTTTAAAGATCAAATTTCAAAGGCTAATTGATTATGGATAATATAACAATGCACTAAGCAATAAAATGATAGATGATGGATAGATAGATGGATGGATAGATAGATAGATAGATAGATAGATAGATAGATAGATAGATAATAGATAGATGCTGGTGAATTTCAGAATTGTGGA
The DNA here is from genome assembly GCA_004026765.1 of Micronycteris hirsuta. Classification (NCBI taxonomy): domain Eukaryota; kingdom Metazoa; phylum Chordata; class Mammalia; order Chiroptera; family Phyllostomidae; genus Micronycteris; species Micronycteris hirsuta. The sequence continues at coordinate 108,310 of PVJI01003180.1, forward strand.
TCCACTGGGTTTCTATTCAATTGTGTTAACTGCTGAAACAGATGTTCAGGTTGAAACTTATTACAGATTGCATTCATTGCAATAGTAGTACCATTGCCAGTGGTAATAGGATTCGTCCACGGTCACAAGAAATGCAATTTAGCCCTGGCTGGTGTAGCTCAGTGGATTGAGCGCGGGCTGGGAACCAGAGGGTCCCGGTTCGATTCCCCATCAGGGCACATGCCTGGGTTGCGGGCCGGGTCCCCAGCGAGGGCCATGTGAGAGGCAACCATACATTGCTGTTTCTCTCCCTCTCTGTCTCCCTCCCTTCCCCTCTCTCTAAAATAAATAAATAAAATCTTTAAAAAAAATTCGGTAGAAATGCAATTTAGGGACCTATACATAAGAGGACTTAAGGCATAGTGGTAAGATTTATTGGAGTAAAAACAAGACTACCTCCAGGTGCCTAATGTCTCATCCACCACCAGGTGGCTCAGCTCTGTCTACCTGCAGAAGGAGTCTAACCTCTGGGTCTTCAGACCTGCATCTGTGCTTTTCAGGCACAGGAGGGCCAAGACACAGACTTGCAGAACCTCTGTGTGTCTCATTTTCCCCATCAGTACATCTGCAGCCAATACCCAATGGTGTCCAGGCTGCAACTAACAGTGCATGGGCCTGCGCTTGGGCCCTCTCACCTGCCATGCCCACACAACTGCTAAGGAGAGTATGTGAATGAATGAACCTTGGACCTTTGTTAAAATTTTATTATATTACCTGGGGCTTGGGAAGGGGTAAGCTTTCTTTCAAGCTAACCAATCTTCCTAATTCTTTGTGGGCTTGTTCTGGACTCTCCCTTTATGATTGCCATTTTTTCTTCCTACTATGTGTGCCTCATACTTCTGCCTCATCATCTGGCTTCTACTGTGTATGCCTCAACAGAGGAATGTCCCCCTCTTGTTTATGCCTATTTAAGCAGAATTAATGTTTGATTTTGTTAGCTTTATTGATAACTAATTAGCTATGTATGCTAACAGTAGCGTTTTAGAAGTCCCTAAATTCCTTATGACAATGAAGCATATATTCTAATAGATCTCTAAATGTAAAGTTTTGCTTAGTGCATGACCTGAACAACTTTGCTGAATTTCCTTGCCTGGATCAGTACTAATGTTTCAGTTCTGCTCTCAGAAAATTGGGTATTAGGCCTTAATACAGTGGGTCCTCAGTTCTCACAATTAATTTGCTCTGGAAATCTGTTTCAACAATGATTTTGTTCAAAAACAGAATCTCCTTTTTCACCTGAGAAACACATGACTGATCATACAGGTATGAGTATAAAAGGGTTGTCGGGTCAAGAACAGAAACTGTGTTTGACAACTGAGACATTTTTTCTATGAACACCTCGGTCAAGAACTCAATTGTTTGTGAAGGGTGACATTTGAGAACCAAGATTTGACTGTATACCAGAAATTAAATGCTAATTCTTTATAGAAAATAATCAGAGATAGGAAACATACCAATTTAACTTCTGAATGATATGAATTCAGAGTTTTGCCTTCACAGAGTTATCTACTTTGAGAACATAATTCCAATATCCAGTTGTGGTCTGATCTAGTTCTTTTTCTCTTTGATTTCCGTAGGACTGGATCAATATGTTCTCAGATGATACTGAGGCTTCTTGGATATTCCCACTTCTTAAAACACAAGGTAATTAAAAACTTATAAACTTAAAATTTTCAAAATATATGCTATCTCCCAGGGTTTGGTCCTAGGTCATTCATTTTTTCCAATCAACTTTCTCTCTCTAGGTGACCTATTTAGTCCCAAAATTTCTAATATCCATACCAAACACTTTATAGCCTTTCTCTCTTCTCACTTTCAAATATATACATCTAATGTCTATTTGATTTCTCCACTTGGAACTCAACATGTAATTATGCTCTTGTCTTCCTATAGTTCTACCAATTTCAGTAAATGACATCATAGCCACTTTATTGATTAAACTTACCTAGACATTATCATTAATTTTTCTTTCAGCTCCCATACCTTGCCCAGCATCAAATCCTATTATTTATTCTCAAAATACACCTTATTTGCATCATTACTACACTAGTCTAAGAAATCTTCACTTATTAGCACTAATGTAATAGTTTATTTAATAGTTGTCTGTTTCCACTTTTGCTCTTTAATTAGCAATTCTGCACACAGCAGACAGAATGATGTTTTAAATTCATGGCATCCCTCTGCTCTAAACCCTCCAATGGCTTCACAATGCTCTTGGAATAAAATCTAAGCTCCATACAAGCATCTAAATGATGTAGTCACTGCCTCCCTCTCCATTCTTATTGCTTATCTCTCTCACCTTCTCATTGCCTTTACTTTAACCAGGCTAGGACACTTTAAGTTATGAGAAAACACCAAACTTATTTGTACCCTTGAAGCTTTGCTACTTTTCCCTCTACTCTGAGTTCTGCGACTGCTTATCATCATATGCATGGTTTCCTGTTTTTATTCGGGTCTTCGCCCAAATGTCACCTTCTCAAAGACGGCTTTCCTGATAGTTCCTCTAAAAGTCTCTCAGTTCTCTCCATTTTATCTGCTTTTATATGGCAACTAGCACTCTTCAGTATTTACCTTACTTATATATTATTTTAAAATTTAAAATATGAACTCCATTTGAACAATTCCCTTTCCTGACCTTTCATCACTCTATTTTCAACCCTAAAAGAATATTTAGAACAGTCTTGGTATTTATGCTGGGAGGCTATTGACACATAAGAGAGAGGCAGATATAGTTTATTGACAATATGATATTGAAGTAATTGACTTCAATCAACATTACCCCTAATCTGGTTTAGGTAAATGCCAATCTAAAGGACTTTTAGACCAAAAAAAAAAAAAAATTAAGTAATTGAGTTTGTATGATTCTATTACAAATTTATAAAATATTTTAGTTCATTATTTTGTAAAGTTTTTCAGCAATAAACCTTATTTAATCATATTTCAGGAAATGAACCCCAAAATTAGTTGGCCTGGGAAAGGTTACTTTCCCCCTTTAGCATATTAACCTTTGAAAACTCTGGTCTAAGTCTACACAGTATCCTCCTGGAAAATAAAGCACCAACAGGGCAATACCTTTTCTCAAAGTTTTTTTTTTTTTTTTTTTTTTTTTTTTTTTTTTTTTTTTTTTTTTTTTTTTTTTTAATAAAACCTCAATAAATAAGGAAATTTAATTTGAGAATCTGATAGGGAATTAAGAATAACTGCATTGAGAGAAGAGAAAAAATCATACAACTAATTTAACAACAGTAGAAATCTACAAAAAACTAGCAAAATTTTTCAAAAGTAAAAGAACAGATGCTTTCAAATTGTTCCAGATTTAGAAGAATATTATTGGGAAAATGTGAACAGAAAATAGTGTAGTCAGACAAAAAAGTAAAATTATCAAACTTCCTCTGTAGAAAGTCTAAGAAAGATGGGATATCATCAACGTGAATATCCTGGTTATCATTAGGGGCAATGTTGTAAAACCAGAAATTTGAAGTTAAGTCAAAGGAGAGATTAGGAAGATTAAACTGAGAGGAATAAATCCATAAAATCTATATTTGAATACAATGTGAAAGGATAGTTTTGAAATGCTGATCTTTAAAAAATCTGAATTTTCATCTACATAAATTTTACCAACATGGTGGTAGTGTTTTGAACTTTCATGATATATTTATATTTGCTTTAAGGCTTAGATAAAAAGCAAACATGTATATTTTAAAAAGTGTGACATAGGCAAGGAATGTATTTTAACTTCCACATAAAAAATGTTTTTCTGAATTCCTGCATCTCTATATACATATCCCGGGCACCGTTATATTTTTAAACCACAATCCTGGAAGCACTGCAGATGTCAGATCAATTTAGAAAGCCATCGAGTAGCTCTGGGAATGCCGTGACAGCAACTGAAATAGAATTTGGCCAAAATAAGAGCGTATGCCAAGGATGCCAAAAATCACAATAACCTGGCAGGTGTGTAGCTACTATTTAACTGTAAGATCATTACTGGTTTTTCTACTGAAAAACTATTGGCTGTTTATGCAGTGAAATGGAGCTCATGATTTAGGCAGATTCTCTGTTTTTATGTCAGTAGTAGCTGGTCGTGAATTGCACCCAATCACAAAATAGACTTTCTCAGGAAAACCATTTGGAAAAAAATAACAGTTATAACTCAGAAACAAAAGTGGGAGAATATAAATTTAGGGCATATTTAGCTACATATTTTAATATTCAGAATGGTGATTATATTCTTCAATGCTTATATATTTATTTTTTAGTATGACTCATATTGGTTTGATCTTAGTGTTTACTGAAAATATTTTAATTTTAGATGTTTATTCTGTAAGAACTCTAATAAGATGATTATTATTTTAAACAGTTTTCTGCATATGTTCACAGTTCCTGGATCTCGCCTTTCTCATCTACTTGCTGGTCTAATGGTCAATGCTGTAGTTTATAAAGAACTCTGCTCCCATGATTCTTAAAATCCTAATGGCTAAAGTTGTTTAAATGCCTAGAAGTGCAGGATGTGTTCTTAACTGTAGGAAAGATAATAATATGTGTAGTCCGTGGATGTACATTATTCTCCGCCTAACTGGTGCTGCTCAGTGGACTGCACTGTATTTTAAAGTGGGAAAATATGCTGTTTTGCAAGTGCTAGGACTTTTCTATTTCATCATTTGAGGAAAAACTTGATAATGAAAGATATAAAGTAAAAGAATGGACACTTCCAAATTGTTCCAGATTTAGAAGAATATTATTGGAAAAGGTTGAACAGAAAATAGTGTAGTCAGACAAAAAAGTAAAATGATCAAACTTGCTCTGTAGAAAGTCTAAGAAAGATGGGATATCATCAACATGAATATCCCAGTTATAGTTAGGGGCAATGTTGTAAAACCAGAAATTCGAAGTTAAGTCAGAGGAGAGATTAGGGAGATTAAACTGAGAGGAATAAATCCATAAAATCTATATTTGAATACAATGTGAAAGGATAGTTTTGAAAAGCTACCCATTGCACATTGCAGATGTAATATCTTAAAATGTCATATCAGGATATTCATTTTATTTTTGTAGAGGATGAAACATTAAAGTTGACCTGTGTTTGTGCCCTGTCTCTTCCCTGTAAAGTTTATTTGGTCAAGTCACTTAAATTTCATTCTTTGATTAACAGTGTGAATCTAGTAACACTTAAATATGGAATAGTGTTAATTGTAAAAAAAAAAAAAAAACACACAAGGATTTATCACTATCATGAATGCCATTTTCATCATCACTAATTTACCATTATGATTATCTGCAAATTTAATGTAGTCCATGGAAGATTCCAGAACTCACATACTCACAAACATACACATAAATCTTATCCCACTATTTATGGGCTTAGAAGGCAGTACTTAGAATTATAACATCACTAAGTAGCAAATACAATTTTGACTAAATTTTTATCGACTCTCTATTTGTACCTATCAAAATTTCTAAATAGCTACCTTGGACAAATAAAAGGAGATATAAAAAGTATAAAATTAGAAAGATGCAAATATTAGATTCAAGTAAAATCAATTACTGCTTGCTTCTAGGTGTTTTATGATCAATTTGAAATCACAAAAAAAGGCTTTTTGGCAACCACAAAAATGCTTTATATGGAAAATTTTTTTAAAGTTTTTATTTATTTATTTTTAGAGAGAGGGGAAGGAGAAAGAGAGGGAGAGAAACAGCAATGTGTGGTTGCCTCTCACATGGCCCTCACTGGGGACCCGGCCTGCAACCCAGGCATGTGCCCCGACTGGGAATCGAACCGGGACTGCTTAGTTCCCAGCCTGCACTCAATCCACTGAGCCACACCAGCCAGGCTTTATATGGAAATTTAACCCCCATTTTATGTCTTAAAAGATATTATATCATTTATAGAACATGATAAAGGAATTACATTTGCTACAGTTATTATATTAAAATAATACTGATACAAAACAAATTATAACACAAAATTTTGTTCTGATATTCAGTACACTTTATGCCATTTGTGCTGGATAATAGTAACAATGTAATATTATTATGAAATAATAATGCAATATAAAATTAGATAATTAAATAATCCAGAAATTCTCTAATAAAATACACAAATGCAAGTGTTTCTAATAGATTCAATAATCAACCTTGTTGAGGGCAAACCTCTGAATCTAGGAATCAAAACAAACAAAATAGCACACATTTGGGAAATAAAACTGAATATTTTATCATTCTTTACCAGTAGTTCCTGTGTTGGATATTTTCTGAATTTTGCATTGGTTTTGTGTGTTTTTGTACATCCATAAGAAACCCATAATATGCTACAATATGAATAACTAGGCTTGGATAGTCTGTGAATAGTTGGTTATTTATCCATCCATTCATTCCCTGAGAAAGCAAAGATGTCAGAGTATCTATTTCCAATTAGCCTTGTAAATGCAAAAGTAAATGTTACAGACCAGCATCTCACATACAGACACATGCACACGCAATATACATTGCAATGTCAGTAAAAGAAAAGTGTAAGTTCAACTTTGAGATAAAGACAAAGAAGTCTTTAGAAAGGAAAAAACAACTGCCCTAGGTTTCTTGAATTAGGTTTGAAGCCTCACAAGAGGATTTCCAATCATGTAAGATAGAATTATTTATTCCAGAAGGAGTTAAAAATAATATGGAAAAGCAGAGAGGAGGAGCATATGGCCTGAGATTAGTGAGGTGGGATCAGGTATATGAGGAAGACAAAGGGAGAAATTAAATCATGGAATATTTTGTAATTCCATTTAGGAATTCTGGAGTTGAAACTGTGGCTAATATAGTACTCTTGATGCTAATATAACATTTGAAAAATAAAATCAGATTTTCAGTTTTGGAAACTCATATGAAAGCAGTAAGTCTAATGAATGGAAGGTGTGTAGAGGCAGAGACATGAACTTGGAGGTTACCTCATAGTTTTACAAAATATGATGGAGGTTACCTCATAGCTTTACAAAATATGATGAAGACCTAAATTAAGCCATTTAAATAAAGATAAACAAGAAAATTCAGTGAAAATGTGGTAGGGTATAGGAGTAATTTATTACATATGAAGTCAAGCCAGTGGAGAGAGAAAGAAAAGTACCAGGTACTTCTAGGATTTCAGGTTGAATAGTAGCCCATATACTATTTTGTATCTAAATCAGAAACCTTCTGAAAGTGAAAGGGGATTTTGAAATACTCAGGCTTTTATAATGTTAACATTTATTTCTCAGTGAATGTCTGGGTTTTATATCAGTTAATACATGAAATACAAATATTCAAAAATGATTAAAAAATAAAATTATTTGTACAAATATAAATGTGTATCTGTAGACCAAGGTACTTGTAATTGAAAACTCTATTATTTTTCTACAGTACATGTAAGCTCAGAGTTAATTCTCCTAAAAGAATAACATTTTTATTCTATTATTTTTATTAAAACATGTAAGATTTTTATGGTCTGTCCTTATACTGTTATTTCAAGTAATTTTTCAACAAATATTTTTATATAACAAATTAAAAAAAAAGTTGTTCCTATGATTCTTTTCAATGTTTTACCAAACTTAGATAACTGAAAAAATGCTTTCTACATCTTATTTTATACTGGTAGAAAACATTAATTTATTCAATTAAAGAAAGAAAAGCTTCAGACTTTTTTTTCAGAGCACAACTGATTCACACAACTTATTCTGTAGTTATACTATAGATTTTCAAAATATAAACTATGAATCCTGTCCGGCTGGTGTAGCTCATTGGATTGAGCACGGGCTGGGAACCAAAAGGTCCCGGTTCGATTCCCAGTCGGGGCACATGCCTGGGTTGCAGGCCAGGTCCCCAGTGAGGGCCATGTGAGAGGCAACCATACATTGCTCTTTCTCCCTCCCTTCTCCTCTCTCTAAAAATAAATAAATAAAATCTTTAAAAAAATTATGAAGCCTGTTAGAGCTTTTATCATCTGATTTTCCAAGTGTTTTATTGTGTGTTTCTGCAGGGAAAAAAAATCTATTTACAAGTTTTGTTTTCAATAATTTTAAATTTCTAAAAGAGTCAAAGGTGACATTTTTGACAATTTAAAAAAAATTTCCAATGACAAAATTTTGAAAGACACATTACCAAAATTTAGGGAACCTTTCTCACAACCATAGTATGCACATATGTTTTGACAAATGTATACACCCATGTAGCCATCACCCAATCAAGGTAGAGAGTGTTTTTATCACCCCAACCAGTTCCCTTATGTTCTTTAATATTCAATAGTTTCCCCAGCCCTAGGTAACCACTGATTCACTTTTCACTATTATAAAAATTATCACTATTCTAAAATTTTGTGTAAATGTGATAAACATTGCTGCAATGCCTTAGAGAGTGCCCACCAATAAACAAGATGCTATATGACTGAACCGAAATCCTAACTTTCTTTTACATTCACAAAGTGTTGTATTTAATCATTGTTTTGTACTACACTGAGTTTCCCAAGCATACAATTGCCATAAAGGATAAGGGAATATCAAGTCAGCACAGAAGCAAAATAGAATCAGGAACAACTAGCCCCTCACTTAGGGCTGAATCAGCTGGTTCAGAAGTCTCTCTCTTGCGTACACTGTGTATGTGGGCTAACACACTTTCCCGTCAGTTAAACCCATTTGATGTTGGGGGGGGCACAAGATATACATGATCCACTTTTTTAGCTTTGCATTTTTTTCAGGATTTTAAACATTTATTTAATTAATGGATTATTACCACAAATCATAGAATAATGAATTATAAAGCAGAAAAGAAAGCTCATTTAATTTTTTTTAAATATACTGAGCCAGAAACAACCTAAAAGTTCTACACAAAGATTTTTATTATGACCATATTATCTTGTTATTTTAGCAAAAAATGATCACCCATTTATATCTTAATATTATTCCATTTATTTTAAATGTAGGTCTTTTAATAAGCTTTGTAAAAATATAATTAATTCTCTTTATTTTCCAGTTAAATAATTATGCATTCACTTATAATTTCTACCACTTCCAAAAACTATACTTGGAGTACTGAATTTATTAAATGCTTCTTTTAACATTGAGATTATGTCATTACTATTTATAAAATATCATTTTATAATTTTTAAATTGTTTTTAATTTTTATTGTTATTCTATTACAGTTGTCCAAATGTTTCCCCCTTTGCCGTCCTCTGTCCAACCCCCTGCTCCCACCATCAATCCCCCACACTGCTGTCCGTGCCCAGGGGTCATTCCTACTTGTTATTTGACTAGTCCCTCCCCCTTGTTTCCACCTCCCTCTTCCCTCTGCTTGCTGTCAATCTGTTCCAGGTTTCTATGTGTCAGGTTTTATTTTGCTTGTTAGTTTATTATTGTTCATTTGGTTCCTGTAGTAGGTGAGATCATATGGTATTTGTTTTTATCCACTGGCTTACATCACTAGCATCATATTCTCTAGTTCCACCCATACTGTTGTGAAAGATAGGAGGTTTTTTTCGTTCTGTCTAGTATTCCACTGTGTAAATGTACCACAGTTTTTTGATCTTTTCATTTACTCATTGGCACTTTGTTATGTTATAATTTTATTTTCATAATTTTTAAATCATCCAGTCATTTTGGGACATTACATTATTCAGTTGATAGCTTCTTATATGTTTTAAAATATTTTTAATTGGGGGTCCTAAATGATTTCTTTTTTAATACTATAGTTGTAATACTTGATCATGTATTGAGTTGGTTTCCATGATTTTCTATACCATAGAGAGTTTAAGTAGCACTTGAATTTTCAAAATTACCTGCGAAATTGTATTCTTTTATAATTAAAAAAAATTCTTCCTGTTTCTCCTGATATCTTAATCTTATTTAATTTTCTACTAAATATAATTGTAAAAATGCTGTACCTGTTGTCTTAATTTATTTTAATTACTCTTCTTTTGAATATATTTACCAGTTCTGTTTTTATGCTTTTATACAGTCCCTTAACCTATGCCATTACTTTATTATTTCTACAGAAAATGCAGTTCATATTATATTACTATTTTAACATAATTCTTAGTATCTACTTGTATGAATGCACGATCATTTGCTATTTGCTTAGTTTGAATTATGTATGCTATTTCTAAATTTCTTCATTTTTTCTGTTATAAATAACTGTGATAAATATCATTATGAACAATTCCTTGTGGGTTTCTTTGATTATTTTCTGAGGATAAATTCCTGAAAGAAAAATTACTAGATTAAATACTTTCTCTCTATATTACCAGCTTCATTATGCATTGGCAAATCAAAATTTGTAGAATATCCACTTGTATACATTCATAAATTTACTTCTAAAGCACGTGGAAATAGATTTAGATAATATCTTATCTTTTTCCAGGTATCACTTATTAAAAATACAAATGGGACTAGGTGATCCTACAATTCCTTTTATTTCAGTTTATAATATTTATTGAAAGACTGTCAAAGATATTTAGTTTTAGAATTCTCAAAATGAAGAGAAAAATGAGGAGATAATGAAAATAGTGAATTTCCATAGAGATTTGGATGCTACTCAAGAAGAAACAATTGAAGTGATCTGGCACTGAGTTATAAACTTTGAAATCTAATTTTTTTTTATAATGCCATGATTTTACTTTATACTTTATTGTATGAATAAGGGAAGGGAAATATATTTAAACATATACGAAGTTGTTAATACTTTCATCGAGATAAGTGAAGGGATGTCTTTGGGGAGCAGCCGAGTGAGGCTATTCTCTGTCTTTTAATAACCTTTGCCCTCTGACTTTCACTTTCAGTTTCTTTCTTTGTTAAATTTCAGTACTTTCCAAGGGCACTCTAACCGTGGGAAAGCACATTTCAACATCATTTAGAATAACAAGACAACTCTCTTGGCTTGCCCTAACATAGGCCTCCAATTATGTATATTGCAATGGTTGTTTAGAATGAGGGAATGTAATTTTATACTGAGATCTTCAATTGTTTGTACATATACTGAATTCTGAAGGAAGAGATGGGAAGTTAGAAATGCTTGTATTCAAATTTGTGTTTACTACTTTTTAATTTAGTGATATTGGGAAAGCTAATTAATACCTTTAAGTCTCAGAAAGATTTAATGGTAGGGTGAAAATTTATATGAATTAATTTACAGTCTACTGTTTATTACTTATACAAGTATGTTTTCACTATTCAATTGACATATGGTGTGTGTGTGCGAGCACACAATTTAACAGGTCCAAGAATCATAAACATATACAGTAGCCACTTTTTCTGAAAGAGGAAATTTATTGAAGGGAAACTTGAATACAAATGTCAGATCTATCGTCCGTTAGGTACATGACCTTGGATAAGTTATTTAATTGCTCTTCTGTTTTATGCAGCACCCATCTCTTTCCCATATACTGGCCAGGTGAAGAAACTGCTTGGGTAAAATGAGTTTTATTCCTGGAGCAGATTCTTTCTCTCTTCCAGATCTGTTATGACACCCTAGCTAACCATCTCATTATGCACACTGCTAAGGACAGAGAAATGATGCCAAAGAGCAAAAACCTCCTTGTCGTTCAGTGTCATTACTACTCGGCAGTTTATCCTCTATATTGATACTCAGCTACTACTTATTTAATTTTTTATTCTGTTTATCAATGATTGTATGATAATGATATGTAATTATTTAACTGTATACCAAAATACTTAGAACATATGTCAAATTATTCTTGCAAAGTAATGGGTCAGCCAATCTCCAAGAGACATCTGCATTGAATCAAGAGCTCCCTAGTGCTATGGATACTTTTGTTTTGTTTCAGTAGGTTGTTGTTGTTTTCCCTTCATAACCTTTCCTCGGGGCGGGGGTGGGGGGCCTGCATGGTGCTTGCAATCAAGCTTAGAGCACTCCTCCCAACACAACAGTGAAGATGAAATGAAATAAATTGCTGGCATATTGTCAATCTATGGTTACAGTAATGCTTGTGAATGCAGCATTTATAGACCTGACAGATGTTTGCCTGTGTAACTATTCAGAATTATATTTTCCATTGTTTTTCTATTGTATACTATCTAGTATCAGAAAGCTAATGGCTGAAAATATAACTCTGGATAAATTTTTCACTAACAAAAGTGGTATACATGACTGATGTCATTTTTTATCATTGATTACTTTTGATTGTGACATTAAATGCCATTCATAAGGTTAAATTTGAAATAAAGTGAGTGAATCACTATATCAGAGTTTTGAAGTAGATGCTATTGTTTTGTTTAAATTCTCCTTTCTGATTGGTTGATATAATGGTTCTTATCAGTGTTTAACTTATAAAATCAATTTCTAGATAAGGGATTAAAATCTGGGAGATAAATTCTAGACAATCTTTGAAGTATTCCACTCCCTGGTTTAAGATTTGATTCTCTAGAATGAACATTTCAGTGTATTATTAATAGAAACTAGTCTAAACTATTGTATACATATGAAAGTTGCCTTGCTCCTTTGGCAGTACATGATAAATCTCTTTTTTTGATATTTCTGTGGTAGCAAGGGTTAAACTTTATTTCTTAACAATATATAAAATGAATGGGAGTTTTTCTTTTCCAAAAGCTTAAATAGTTAAACCAGGCAAAACTAAAATGTGGAACAGTTTTAGTCAAGATAAAGTATTTCAAGTCAGATTTGCTTTCCCTGATTACAGTTAAATGCTGCTAGTTTTATGTGAAATAAAAACAATTTCAGTATACTCCTGTGCTTTTGGGATTCTTTTTATGTTATTATTTTAAACTACTATGGTAGAAAACACATTTCAGAAGTGAAATGTGTCCTAAGTTTATTATATCCTCTTTATTACTGATTATAGATAGATTATTTAAAATATTATACATAGATACTCGATAACTATATTGTTTATTAATACATTTTATTTTTATCATGATACATTTATATTTAAACAATCACCAAAAGTTAAATATAAATCATTGGTGAATGGATGTCATCCTATCATATCATTATTTATCTAAACTCACTTGACATAACTTACTATTCTATTTAATTTTGCTCAAAACTTCATTAAATATAATTCTTAAATAATTTTATTAGTAGGTTGCAAAAATCCAAGTCAGTTACAGTGATTTTAATAACTTTGGGACAAATTTTACTAAAAATTAAAATTATCAAATAAATAAAAAATTAGAGAACTGAAAAATACTACTTCAGTGTGTGATACATTATATATATTTTGTATTTGTTCCATGCCTTCTATCAAAAAGCTTCTTGGTAGGATAAAATTATCTTATTTATGTATATTTTAAAATTGAGTCAATTTTAAGTTTATTTCTTTTTTAATTTTATCACATATATAAGGGTAACATTGGTTAGTAATATTATATTTTTAGTGTGCAACTCTGTAATATATCTTATGTATATTGCATTGTGTGTTCACCACCCAAAGTGAAGCTTCCCGTCACCATATATTTGACCTCCTTGGCCCTCTCCTACCTTTTCCCCACTCTTCCGCTTATTGTATCCACCATACTGTTGTCTATGTTTATGAGTTTTTTGCTTACTTGTTCGTCTTATTTGTTAATTTGTTAACATTTGCTTTACATCCCACATGAGTGAAATCACAGGTTTCTTGACCTTTTCCATCAGCTATTTCACTTGGCACATATTCTCCCTATCCACTGTGTTGTCACAAATGACACTCATTCATTTTTTCTTAAGGCTGAGTAGTAATGCATTGGATTCATGTAAGACATCTTTGTCCAATCATGCACTGAAGGACACTGAACTTGTGGCCAAGTCTTGTCCACCAAGAATAATGATGCAATGGACATAGGGCTACATATATCTTTATGAATAAATGTTTTAAAACTTTGGGGGTAGATACCAGGAGAGGAATTTCTGGATCATAAGGTAACTCTATTATTATTTTTTTTTTGAGGAATCGCTGCATTGCTTTCCATGATGGCTGTATTAGTTTACATTCCCACCAGTAGTGAATGATGATAATTCTTTTTTTCCCACAACTTTGACAACACTTGCTATTGATTGACTTGTTGATAATAGTCATTCTAAAGGTACTAGATAGTATCACATTGTGGTTTTGATTTGCATTTCTTCTGTAGCTAGTAAAGTTGAGCATCTTTTCATACATCTGTTGGCCATTTGAGGGCTTTTTTGGGAGAAGTATCTGTTCAGGTCCTCTGCCCATTTTTTAATTGGATTGTTTGTTCATTTATGTATGTATGTATGTATGTATTTTGTTGAGTTGAATGAGTTCTTTATATATTTTGTATTTTAGCCCCTTATCAGAGGTATTGTCTGCAATATCTTCTCCCATTTCAACTGTTGCCTTTTTTATGTTAATGGTTTATTTTGCTGTGCAGCTTTTCAGTTTGATACAGTCCTATTGATTTATTTTTGCTTTTACTTCCCATATCATTGGGGTCAAATTCATAAAAGTTTTCTCTGAGACCAAGGTCCATGAATTTCATACCTATGTTTTCCTTTATGGTACTATTTAAACATGTAGAACAAAAAATCATCAAATTTGTATGGAACCAAAGAAGACCTGAAATAGTCCAAGCAATCATGGCGGAGGAGGGGGGACAAAGTTATAGTAATCAAAACTGCATGGTATTGGCAGAAAAAGAGATATACAGATTAATATGACATATCTGAGAACCCAGAAATAAATAACATATATATGGGCAAATGCTTTTTGACAAAGGAGCCAAAAATTTCAAGGAGAAAAAGAAATTCCCTTCAATAAATAGTGCTGAGGAAATTGGAAAATCACATGCAAATGATTAAAACTAAACTGGTGTTTGTTGCAACACACAAAAGTTAGCTCAAAATGGATCAAAGGCCTAAATATACAATTGTGTAAATTTTTGGAGAACTATTATAACAGATAGCTTAGGTATATTACTTAAATCCTTAATATACTAAGGGTAATTTGAGAACACATGAGATAATATATTTAAATCTATTCTTGTAGATTATGATAACTAAAGGTCATTAAATTCATAGGAAAATGTCAAGTCTGTACTTTAAGATATATAATTTTCTGATATAAGTTCTTCACTGCCCATTTTTACTGCTTATTTTCTTTCACTAGGAGTTCAATGATCAGAAGATGAAATCAAATAGGCTTATTACAGATTTTACACTTACCGAGATTACTCAACAGAGTGCAGTGTATCTGAAGTATATACGTGCAATTCATAACCATATAGCACATCATGAGAAATGGTGACAATGTTCAGACACGTATTCAGCATGAAGGGGCTGCCTTCTACAGTGGCCTGTCCATGTGAGAGGCCTGGCAAGGCCATGACACTGATGATTAGTGCAAAAGTGGAAGAAGAACAAATGTTTAACATCAGTGATGTCACTGCTGGACAACCTATAGTTATGAATTTAAAGAAAGGAAACACAGATTAGTTTCTTTCAGCAACCTAAGCAGTTTCTGGAATCCTTGCTTTTGGAGAAATTAATTTTTGCCACAAACTAAAAGGGATGTTTATCAAGAGTGTGAGAAGACATGCCACAGACTGGGATAAAACATTTGCAAAACCCGTATCTAATAAAGGACTGCTTTCTAAAATATGCAAAGAAGTCATAAAACTGAACAATAAGAAAATAAACAACCCAATTTTAAAAATGGACAAAATGTCTAAACAGATACCTTCCCAAAGAAGGAAACCATTTGGCAAATAATTGTATGAAAAGCTGCTCGACATCATACGTCATCAAGGAGATGCAAATAAAATAGCAACAAGATGCACTGCACTCCTGTTGGAATGGCCGGGATCTGGAACACGGGTGGCACCAAAGGCTGGTGAAGACAGGGAGCAACAGGAACTCTGATTCACTGCTGGTGGGAATGCGAAATGGCTCAGCCACGCTGGAAAAGAATCTGTAGCTTCTTGTAAGACTCAACGCATGCTTACCATACAATTCAGCAGTTGGGTTCCTTGGTATTTACCCCAAAGAGTTAATAACTTATTCACACACAAAAACCTGCGGATCTATGTTTATAGAAGCTTTGTTCATGATTTCCAAAGCTTGCAAGTAAACAAGATACCCTTCAATAAGTGAATGGATAAAATATTTCATTGTCTGTTTTATCAGTTTAAGATACAGTGCTCTCAAGCTATGAAAAGACATTGAGCCAACTTTAACGCATATTACTAAATGAAAGAAATAGATCTGAAAAGATGTGCACATGTGATTACTACTATATGACATTCTGAAAAAAGCAAAACTATGGAGGCAGTAAAAAGATCAGTGTTTGCCAGAGACTGAGGGGAGGAAAGGATGGATAGAAAGAACACAGGGCTTTTAAGGCAGTGGAACTAATCTGTATGATGATAATATAACAGTGGATACCTGTTGCCCTGGCTGGTGTGGCTCAGTGAATTGAGTGCCAGACTGTGAACCAAAAGGTCACCAGTTCAATTCCCAGTGAGGGCACATGCCTGGGTTGCAGGCTAGGTCCCCAGTGGGGAGTATGCAAGAGGCAACTACACTTTGACGTTTCTCTCCCTCTCTCCCTCTCTTCCCCTCTCTAAAAATAAATAAATAAAATTGAAAACATAGTGGATACATGTCATTATGCATTTGTCAAATCCCATAAAATGGATAACACCACATGTAAACTAGTGATAATGATGTGTCAGTGTAGGCTCATTGATTATAACCATGGCAGCACGATAGGGATATTAGATAGTGCTTGACAGCGAGGGAGGCTGTGCACAGGTGAGGTAGGGCTGTATGAGAACTCTGTACTGCTCACTAAGTTTTGCTGTGAACATAAAGCCCCTCTAAAAATTGAAGCCTATGGAGGATGGGAGGGAGGAAAGGAGAAAAATAGGGAGAAAAAGTGGGAGAGATAAAGGCTTTTGGAAAGTAAGGCCAACCAATGAAGCCCAGAAAAATTAAATAGAAAGTCAGAATAGACCAAGGAGCTAAAAGTGATAAAAATTTTGCCACAATTTTTAAAGTCAGGTTGGATATAAACACATTCCCATCGGACTAGGAAATATAAATTATTCAAACCTAATTATGAAACCCCTCAGGGTCTTTCAATATTTTTAGATTATGACCCACATAAAAAAAAGAACGCATTTTACATTGTAACCTATCACACAGAGACATACATCAAACATCCACACACACAGCTGGATGAAAACGTTCCCTAAACAATTTTACACTTGACACACGGATGTACTCTGATGTTTTTTCTTTTTTTCAACGTTATTGAGACATACATGGAACAGAATTCAGTTAACTCTTTGTTTCTCTGTTTGTTTACAATTCTAGTTTACAAAGCATTGCCCAGAAACCAGTCTACTGTTCAGATCAGACACTGTGTTAAGGTCAGTCACACAAACAATCGTTCTTTGGTATTTTGCAGATCCCAGAACAGACAGACAAAGCTGAGTGATAGTATTTTGTCTGCCTGGACATCTAGGGGTGGACTTCAAATGCGGCACCAAGGGACACCTTGTGGTGCAATCCACACGTGGAGAACAGGGTTTAGGGAATATCCCATCTTCCTCCTCTGGGCAGAAGCATAGTCACCAGAGGGTGACAGTTACGGAATCCTAACTTCCAAGCTCTTTTTTCCTGGATGGATTAGGTTAGCCAGGAGAGTTCATGATGGACCCATGTAGCCAAGGAAAGCCACACCGTATGCCCTGGATTATCAGAAAAGAATCCTACCTAACACGTAACAAAAAGAAGGAGAAGAGTTGGTGCCGGGCCATGGATGTAATGGATAACTGGCTATCAGACTGGCATTTTGTCCCTCTTTGTAGACACTGTAGTGATTTGACTCTGTAAAAAGAAGAGATAGAAAAAGGGTTACATATGTCTATTCAATGCTTTATTGCTTCCCGTGGCTACTAAGGAGAATTTTGCCTTTATCCACTCAGGCTTTTCTGTCGTCTTTCATTTTTGTAATCTACCACCAGAAACATTGTCAGCTTGCCCCATCATACAAGGACTATACTGGGGGGGGCTTGACTAGTTCCAGGCCATGTCTACATCAGAGTAGTAGCTGAACTTGCACCAAAGGTACTAGTGGTAGAAAATCATTACCATCAACATCATAATCGGAAACAGAGAAGGGAATGAGGCTAGAGAGACAAGGGTGTCCCCAAGGCAGATTAGGAAAATGTGGTTTTAAGGTCGAGATGAAGAGAGAATTTTAAAGGAGGCTCTATCCTGCTTATGAGGGTTCTAAAAAAAGATAAAGGAATTTTATGACATGTTATTCTACATTAAAATAAATAACTCTATTGCTGTTTTCTTCAGAATTCTCTAAAAGATATAAATTGCTTTCAATCATATTTTGGTAACCAAACTATCATGCTGTCGTTTCATTGTTATACTAGTAATAGTAGTAATGATAATAATATGTGCTACTACAATTATTATTATTTTCAGAATACTAAACACCAGGACTTAGCTACAAACTGATAGGAGTTAACAACAAACTGAAAATTAGAAGTGTTAAAATCTCATGTAGCTACTTTTTTTGAATACTATGGAACACTTAGGATTGCTCTTTAATCTACCTTTGGGTCTCAACTCACATTTTGATGTTACTGGCAAAAGGAGAGATTTAGGGCATCAGTAAACCTAAATATAGTACAGGAATAAATTCAAGAAAGCTTAATTCACTTGCTGAAAGCACATTTTAAAATGTGAGTCTTCTTTTTTCTTTCTAAGAATGCAATTCAAAGTTTTAAAAGCAACATACAGCAACACTTAACAAGACTTGGAAAACATTAAGGTTCAAATCTTAAGGTAACAAAGCAGATAGCTATGAGGGCTTAGAAATATTTCAATTTAAAAAAAGTTTTCTTTTTATTCTCTCAGTTGTTGATGACATTATTAAACATATTTTACTATCTGCAAGTTCCATCAAAAAGTAGAGAAGACAGAAACTATGAATGGAGATCACTATTTCTTGTGGATTATATTTGACACGACATACTATAGTGTTTTGAATACCCAGTTTTATGTATGTTTGCTGAGAAATGGATATCTTTATTTTGTCCTTTTTATCTGATTTATAGCATCATTGAATACAGAAATTGCACTCAATCCAATATGATTTCTCATCTGTCTCTCAATTTAAAAATAACTAAGTAAAAATCAATGACTGTTTTTTAAAGAAAATGAATCAAATAGTCCTCCTTCTCAAATAAGAAAAAAAATGGAAAGCACTTTCTTTATACAAATATTATTCGACTGGGAAAATCATCCTGTAGGTTACTGGTTTGGGAGATACCAATGTTAATTTCAGTATTAATATTGTATTTTTAGTTGTGAAATCTTAATATTAGAAAATATGTCATGAGGTGCACAAACAAACACCTTCCTTTGGTGGGATATACTGATGTGAAATTACATCAGTAGCGTGTTGTGTTGGTCTGGACTAGAAAATTTTGCTTCCTCATTTGAAGCATTTTGTGACAGTGCTTTTTCAGACTGTTCTAAAGACTATATGCATTAATCACCTATTTAAAAAATCCTTAATTTCATCTTTAGTCCTACTGATAAAGAAACTGCAAGTGTTGGGCCTCCAAACCTACATTTAAAAAAATACCTTTTAAGACTTCCGCCAAGATGGCGGCATAGGTGGATGCACTGCACCACCGCTCACAACCAGAAGTTTAAACAACGAACTCAATAGCAAAAAATAAACAACCAGAACGTACAGAATCGAACTGAAGGGAAGTCCGACACCCAGGAAGTTGGGGAGGTCATACATCCAGGCCGGTAAGCGGGGCAGAACCGAGCGGAGGAGTGGAGTGAGAGGCAGTTTGCCCGGAGGAACTCACCCCGGGAGCGCCTAAACAAAACACTACCCCGAGCAACGGGTGAACCTCGCAGGCCGGCGGCGTAACTGGAGAGGCCAGTGGGAACCAGCAGGGCCGAGACTGGCGGAAAAGGCAGTGGGGAACTGGGGAGCAGAGAGTGATAGGGAGTGGTGGTGAACGGCAGACGCCATTGCTCCCTCCCAGGCCCCACCCCTAGAGGAAATGTCACAAAAAAGCGACCCAGGTTGCCAGGCACCAACAAACACCTAAGACTCCGACAGGTGCACCGAGATAAAAAAGAATGAAAATGGCCAAAACGAAAGATCAGAACAAATTACAACTAATGAACAAAGAGATAGACAAATTAACAGATGCCCACTTTAAAACACTGGTAATCATGATGCTCACAAAACTGGAAGAAATAGTTGAACACATGAACAAAACTATAAAGATAACGGAGGAAGATTTACAGGGAACCAATAAGGAAAAAAAGGAAGCTGGGACTCAAACCAATGGGGTGGACCAGAAGGAAGAAACAAGAATTCAAAAAAATGAGGAGGGACTCAGGAACCTCAGAGACATTTGTAAACGACCCAACATCCAGATCATAGGGCTGCCAGAAGGACAAGAGGAACACCAAGAAATTGAACGTATTTTTGAACAGATAATGAACGAGAACTTC
>PVJI01003181.1:0-80622 GCA_004026765.1 Micronycteris hirsuta
CCAGTTTTGTTAACAATTTGATTACAAGCATTTTAAATTGCGCATCTGATGGGTTGACTATGTTGTCATCCATTAGTTGTAATTTGTTGTGGTCCTCCTTTTTGGCCATTTTCCTTCTTTTTATCTCGGTGCACTTGTCAGCTGGCAGATGCCTGCGACCTGGGTCTCTTTTTGGATGACGTTGCCTCTGGGGGCGGGGCCTGGGAGGAAGCAATGGCGGCCCCCGATCACCGAGGGCTCCTGTCACTCCTCCTCTCCCCAGCTCCCCACTGCCTCCTCTGCCAGACTCGGCTCTGCTGGCTCAGCCCTGGCCTCTCTCCGGCAGCGTCGCTGGCTTGCGGGATTCACCCGTAGTTTGGAGCCACGCCCTGTTCAGGCACTGGCGGCCTGAGTAGCGGCGCAATTCGCGGCGTGAGTGAGACCCTCTGTGAGCGCTGCTTCCTCCGCCCGTTTCTGCCCTGCTTACCGGCCTGGATGTTCGTCCTCTCCTACCTCCTGGGTGTCGGACTTCCCTTCAGTTCAATTCTGTCCGTTCTGGTTGTTTAACTCTTTGCTTCTGCATTCATTGTTCGGACATTCTGGATGTGCGGGCAGCGAGTGCGACCACCTACGCTGCCATCTTGGCAGAATGTTGGCCAAATATTTTTTGAGTCTGCTTATTTTGGTTTTTTAAAGGAATTCTTCTTTCTCCAAACGTCATAAATAAAGTGCTCGGTGAGTGTTAACTCGACTCCACTGCACACAGCAGTGAGTGACGAGCAGGAACCGCAAAGGCTGTGTGTCCCACCCCGCCTCCGTGCGAGCAGGTGGGGGCCCCAGCCAGCAGAGAGCAGGTCCCGCTGCCCATCACGGTGGGGCTGACCTCTGGAAACCCCGTCTGTGCGCGTGATTATTTTAATCACATCGCTGTTCAGATGGAGTCCCCATAACACAAGTCCAGTGTATTTCTCAGGGTTGGCCTTGAGTCACACTCAGAAGGGCGGCCTCGTTCGTGGTCAGAACTTTTTGATTGCGTTGGAGTTTCTTTAACAAGTCGTCTGCCAGGCCTGGTGCCCGGTGCCCAGTGCCCTCTGCTGGGCCGTGTCTTGTGCGCTGCTGCCGCTGGTCCTGGAGCCGTGGCGCGCTCTTGTGCTCAGTGGCAGTGGGCGCTATTTGCTGGGCAGCCACAGGTGTGGAGCTGCCACTGCAGTTAAGACCAGGAGTGCTGTCATTGCCCAGAAGGCTCCTTAGTGGCCCTCACGTGATCCACCCCCACCCTGGGCACCACCAACCTGGCCCGGTCGCTGTGGGGCCCTCCTGGAACTTTGTTCAAGCACAACCACGTTGCCTGTGGCCTGGGCCCCGGCTCGGCGCAGCACCACGGTGCGCTCCTTCCTCACTGAGGAGTGAGGCCTTCGTCCCCGTACAGCTGGCTGGCCGGCCCGAATGGGCACATCCCCTTGTCCAGCCATCCCTCTGCGGGGGGCCGTCCAGGGCTGCCGGAAGCCAAGCTGCTGTGAGCGTTCCCTCACAGGTCTGTGCGCACAGGTCTCGTTCCCTGCGAGGGCAGGCCTGGGGGTGGGCCCGCCTGCAGTGTGCGGGCACCTTGGGTCAGAAAGAGGCCATCCCCTCCCACCACACGTGAGCCCTGGCTCTCCCCGCCGTGGCGCGGCCGTGCTGATGTCAGTGTCGTCCGGCGTCCCACTCGGCATCCCGCTCGGTGTCCCTGTGCCACCTCAGGGCGGCATGTGTTCGGGCCTCTTGCCGATGTTTCCATCAGGTTCATGTTCCTGCGTCGCACCGGGTCCTTCGCTGGTTCGCCGTGGAAGGCCTTTGTCACACACTGTGTGTGAGTGTTTGACCCGTGTCTGCGGCCCCCTTTTGTTATCTCGGTAGAGTTCTAAAATCAGAAGTTTTAAATTTAGACGAGATCTGGTGGGCCTTTTTTTCTTTTATTGTTCTTTCCTGTTTTAACTAAGAAGTCTTTGCCCAATCCAAGGCCATAATGATTTTCTCTTATGTTTTCTTCTAGATGTTTTATAGTTTTAGTGCTCACATTTGGGGCTCTGATCCATCTTGAATTAATTTTTTTTAAGATTTTATTTTAGAGGAGACAGGAAGGGAGGGAGAGAAACATTGATGTGCAAAATATATATCAGTCACTTGCCTCTCGAACACCCCCAGACAGGGACCTGGCCTGCAACCCAGGCATGTACCCTGACCGGGAACCAGACCTGTGGCCTCTGGGCCACACCAGCCGGGGCCATCTTGTATTAATTTTTCTGTACAAGGGAGTTGAAGGTCTGTCATATCATCTTTGGCAGGGGGCAGGGGGAGGCTCTGGCACACCAGCCTTGCCCCTGTCTGGCCCTGGAGCCAAGACCTCCCTGGACCACGGACTGGAGACCTGTCCTTGCTCTTGTCCTTCGCATGGGAACTGCTGGGAAGGCGCGTTCTTAGGCCCCAGCTCACATTCAGATAAAGGAGATCAGAGCAGCACCCAGAAATCGGTGTTTGAATGTTTGTTCTGTCAGTGCTGAGGTGGGTTTTTTTGTTGTTTTAATTTTATTCATTTATTTTAGAGGGAGGGGATGGGAGAGAGAAAGGGAAGGAGAGAAACATCAATGTGTGGTTGTCTCTCAAGCACCCCCTACTGGGGTCCTGACCCACAACCCAGGCATGTGCCCTGACTGGGAATTGAACCAGCGACCCTTTGGTTCTCAGGCCGGCACTCAATCCACTGAGCCACACCAGCCAGGGCCTAAGGTGGCTTCTGATGGTGAGACCCATGGTCCTGCCCCAGATCATAGGGCAAGGGTGTGACGCTGGGCCCACAGAGCCAGTGGCTTCCCCCACTCCTCCACCCCGGGTGGTCGGGGGCAGGGGCGCAGCCCAGAGGCCCCGCAGACCAGCGCCAGCTGTGGGCGTTTTAGGTGAGCTGCTGGCCACTTTGGTGTCGTTCAGGAAGCTGGTCATCGGGGTGCTTCACAGTCAGGACCGGGTGGAGTGTAGGGTCTGTTTTAGAGGAAGTTCTGGGAGCGCCTGCCCCAGCCCCTCCTGGACTTGTCGCCTGCTGGTGAGGTCTGTTCCCACACGGTGTTTCCCAGGGAAGGAGGGTCTGGGCGCCGGCCACACACACGCATTGTTTTCCTCTTGGTGCCGGAAGTGGCCTCCGGGGAAAAGGAAAATCATAGAAAGAAGAAAGGATGTCTCGCTGGGAACCGTGAGCCACAGCTGAGAACCATGATGCCTCTCCAGCTGATAGAGCCCCTCCCCCGCTGTAGGTGCCCAGGGGGTTGTAGGTTTATTCCTGGCAAAGGTCAGGTTCAGTTTGCCTTGTCCAGGGGGCGGGGTGAAGCTCCTGTTCACTCCATGCACCTCCAGGGTTTGTTGATGTAGAACTTGACGCTGGCCTCCGGCTGTTGGAAGGCTCACCTTGAAGAGCCTTCCTCACAGAGACCAGCACACGGGAAGTGCCGCTAGCCACTGCCCCCACTCCCCATACCCGGCAAGTGGCGTGGAGGCTGGCGAGGCAGGAGCAGGGGGAGGTGACCTGGCCAGCGACCTGGCGCTGAGTCGCCCATACCGCCCACACCCTCCTGAAACCCAGCCCCGGCCTCACACCCTCCTGGGAGTCTGAGTGCCGGCCCAGCCCTCTCTGGGACGCGGTGAAACTGCGCCTCGCTGTTCCACGCCTGTGTAGACATGTGCTGAAAGGTGCTGTCGGTGTCCCGGCTGAACCCACAGACATGTCCCCTCCCAGGGGTGCAACAGACGTTGCTGACCAGGTGTGTGGCGAGGTGCAGCCCCCTTCTCCCTGCGTGGTACATCCAACAGGAACTTGCGTGGGCGTGTTTAAAATCTGGCGCGGCTGTTAGCGACGTCCCTGCCACTCCCCTGGTCTGGGAGGCGCCAGCTACTTTAATGTTCTCCTGCAGTTCAGCACACCTGTGCCCTTCAGCGTGGTGACACGTTGCAGAGCGTCCAGCGGAACCTGCCCTTCTCTGTCTGAAGTGCGGGCGCCCCAAGGGCCTCACGTGGAGGCCTGCTCAGCTGGCTCTCCTGTTGGGAAGAGCAAACTCGGCAGCTTGCTGCCGCTCCCTTTGTGTAGGAGGGCTGCCTACGGCATACCTGCCCCGCTTCTGGGGTCTCACGGCCACTGGGTCGCAGCGAGTCACCCTGGGTCCCCGGGGGCTGGTGGCAGGGCCCAAGCCAGCCCAGAGTCCACCTAGAGACCAAGGACACCCGAACTGTCCATGCAGCCCTGACTGGAGACGGCCAGCTGACCGCCCCCATCCAGTGGAAGAGGGTCCTGGCACACTGGGGAGTCCTGAACGCCAGCAGCGCACTTCCGAAATGCACTCAAAACCACTGCAGGAAATCCCCAGCCGCCGCGAGGACAGCCACGGACTGAGGCGGAACTTAGTCCAAACCGCCTGGGTTTTGACCAGATACCTGAATGCTTCCTGTCCGAGGCTGCTGTGTTTGGCTTGGGAAATTGGGATTTCCTTGTGATCGCTGTATTTTAAAGATTTTATTTATTTATTTATTTTTAGACAGAAGGGAATGGAGGGAGAAACATCAATGTGTGGTTGCATCTCACGTGGCCCCCTGGGGACCTGGCCTGCAACCCAGGCATGTGCCCTGACGGGGAATCGAACCGGCAACCCTTTGGTTCACAGCCCACGCTCAATCCACTGAGCTACAGCAGCCAGGATTGATCACTGTATTGTAGAAACAATGAAATGTCAACTGTAGTCACTTTCCCCAAGGAGTTAGTGTCTGTTCTTTCCTCAGACCCCGAGCCCTGCCGGAGCCGCGCCAGGTGCCGTGCCACATGCTGGAGGTCCGCCGGGCCTGCGGGAGGCTCGGGCACAGGCAGTGGCAGGGACTTCGTCCCCGCAGTTGGCGTGATGGAGCAAGGTTTGGGAGTGGGTGCGCGGCTGCGGGGCTCCAGGCTGGGGGCTGGCTGGCTGGCTGTCGACTGCATTGTGGGCTCGGTGCCCAGGGCGAGTGTGAAGGCTGGGGTTTGTGGTCTGCAGGAGCGAGGTCCGGAAGGATCCATGGAATACCGGCTGTCACCCAGCCTGTGGAAGGCAAGCGTGGGGCTAGCAGGAGAAGGACAGAAAGCTGCCTGGCTGGGCGCAGAGAGAGGGGCGGGGAGGGGGGTCGGCCGTGTTGAGGTGGTGGGAGAGATCTGTTCCCTGGTGGGCAGGGGTCAGATCATAGGCCTCTCCAGGGAGGTGGTTACAGGGACACCTGGGCACCAATAAAGCAGCAGGGGTATGCGGAAGCCTTAACAGTCAGCTCTGCATCGGGCGAGAGCAGTTTTCAAACTCAGCCCGTTATCACTTTCAAAGTTAGTGGCAGAGCGTGGACCAAATGCACGCCTGACATGATGAGACAGGAAAAGCCGTGTCAGTGAGAACAGCCGGTATAGTGCTTGTCCACTGGCAGAATCGTCCCCAGGGGGTGGCACTCCTGTCATGCAGACGCCGTCCCACACCAACCACGCGCACGTCCGAGCGGAAAGGGATTTGTCCTGGTTTCGGTGCGTGGCGTTTGCCGCCTTTTGATGGAAGAGGTGGCGTGGTGCCACTCTTAGCTTGCGGGCCCTTTCTGGAATGTCACAGAGAGGAACTTGAAGAAATGCCCTCCCAGTGTGTCGAACTGGAAGTCACTTTGTAGCAGGACTTATTCTGCAGGCCCAGGCAGGGGGAGCTCACAAGGAGGGAAATGGGGAAAGGAAGTCGGCGCGTTCGTTTGAGGCAGTCAGGGCTGGACACCTGCCTGTGCAGTGGGCGAGGTGCCGCTGCAGGGCAGGGCACAGCCAGCACCAGCGGGGGACGGTGTGCACCCCTCCAAGGCAGAGCTGTCTCGCCTTGGTTCCCTTGGGACTGCTCCCCTCTGCCATGCTGTCACCGTCAGTCCTGACGCCGACCACTGGGCTGGGGGACGGGGTGCTTTGGCCCAGCAGCTGTGTGCCCCCCCTTTCCTGGCCCTGCGGTCTGGGCCCGTCTGCGATCTGACACTCTTGCTTTGTCCCGTCCTGCCCCCCCAGCTCCGGACCAGGTCCCCTGAACGCACAGGGGCCGCCTGAGAGAGCAGAACGAGCTCTTTCACCACTGACTTCCTGCCGGTCGGGTCAGGCTGCTGGAGGTCTGCCTGCTGGGCGTGAGGCTCAGGCCCAGGGACACGCCCAGACTCTCACCCAGAGGCGGGGCCTCGTGCACCAGGCACTGTGGTGATGCCACAGCCTCTGTCCTCAGGGCCGACCAGTGTTCAGAGGGGGGACACACACTTAGCCAGGCGGGACAGCCCATCCTACCGGCTGGGAGGGAGGGCCAGAGCGGACCCTGTCCGGTCACCTCAGCCCCGCGCACGGTGACGGGGTGTGAGGCAGGCGCCCGGGAGGCAGTTCAGCCCTTCCCGGCCGCGCTCCACTGCCGTGCGGCCTCAGAGCTGCCTCCCCTGGCCACTACCATGGGGACCCTGCTGGGCCTCTGTCAGGTGTCAGTCACCCTGTAGCCGGCCCGTGCTGCGCGCTTTGATCTTGGCCTTCCCCAGCTGGGGCCGTGCCTGTGTCCACTGCTCCTGTCCTTAGCATGTCTGTGGCCACCTCTCATTGTTGCAGACGACCATGCGAGGCCTCTTCTGGGCGCCCTTCCCCCAGGAGTGTGACACAGTGGGGACTGCCCTTGAGGAAGTCGGGGACGCCTGTCTGTGAAGTGTCAGCAGGAGTCGATGGCCCGAGCCAAGCCTTAAATAGAGATGGGAGAGTTTGGGGCTCAGTCCTTGGCCCTCACAAGGTCATGGGCTGTGTGGGTCACTTGGAGCCAGGCACCCCAGGAGCAGGAGGGCACTCCCCCGGCTTTCCAGCAAGTCAGGTCCCGCTTGGTTCTGGCCAGTGCTCCCAGCTGGGTTTTCGAGGGCCCCCTCATTGGAAACAGGGCCACCAGCATGTTGTAGGGGACTCTGGTCACTCCCTGTGGACCGGGCCCGGTCTCAGGGCCAGCGTCAGGATGGGGGCGTTTTTACCAGAGGACAGACCTTCAGAATCTGCTGGAATTTGTTCGTGGAGCCTGCAGTCACTTTGATGGTGCCATTTCTAAGCGGCTGCCATGACTCCTTCCGCTGTCCCCCAACCCCCGCCAGGCCGCCCACAGGGGCCCAGACCTGCACCAGCTCCGGGGGCCACCGAGCTTCTATTGGACTGTAATCGGGTTCAAAGGGTGGGGGCCCGCGGTGGGGGCCCAGGGCTGCAGGTGGTTCCGATGCCATTCCCCCCCCTCCGTGGCTGTCGGGAGCGGTTGGTTCAGTCCTTACTTCCCGGTCGTTTCCAGTCCTGGAGACAAGCTCAGAAGGGTCAAGTGGCCGTCCCGTTTCACAGGCCTGCTCAGCAGATGGGGCCCCAGCAGCAAATGGCGCTGGCGGTGTCCTTTCCCCAGACCCTCTGGTTGCCGCTCCTGCTCTTTGTCACTGTGATGAGCGTTGGCTTTTGGGGAGCACAGCCGGGTGCCCGGGCATCGGGGTTAATCCCTCCAGCCCCGGCCCCAGGCGTGTTCCTGGCCCGCTCACACTGGCGGGCCCTGTTCCTTCTCCCAGCATGGCAAGGGGTTGCTGTTCCCTCTGCAGCCCCAGAAAAAGCACCCGTGCTCCCTCCCCTTCCTTTGCATCCCTCCTTCCTACTTCCTGTGGCTCTGGAATTCTGGAACATTCCTTGCAGCTCTGTGGCCTGCCTCCAGCTTGGGGTGTCATCTCCCCCACTTGGCCCTGTGCAGACAGACCACCTCTGCTCGGGGGGCCCTAGCCCTTGAGCTGATGGCCACCAGTCCTGTCCCCTGCCGTGGGGCCCATGCATGTCTCGGGGGCAGGGACTGTGTCTTTTTCACGTCTGGTCCTCAATGGAGCAACTTCGGGTGGGGTTCCCCGCAGGGTTCCGTGACTTAGTCTCCACAGGTCAGTTAGAACCCGAGTGTTGCCCACAGAGAGCCAGTTCTCGGGAGAGCGGTGCTGAGACATGATCCGAGGACACGGCGTCTCTTGGTGCGAGGGAGGCTGTGTCTGCAGGGCCAATGTGAGGTTCCTGTTCCCACCACGGGGCTTTGTGGGACCTGCACAGGCAACTCTCCATCCCAACCCCCAGAAGTGCAGTTAATCAGAGAAAGATGCCCTGTTGAATGGAAGCCATCGCGCGTGACTGAGCGTGGCTGCCGCCACAGTGACCTCACACAGCCTTGGGACGAGCGGTGACACACAGCACTTCCTGCAAGCGGGAGCCGTCCTGGCCCCACCATTGTTGCTCGGCTCGCGCCCGGAGGAAAACAAATTATTTACTGCGCCCGTGGTGTTTGTCTAGAGCCTGGGAAAGGCCGTGCCCGCAGCGTCCCAGGGGCGGCCTCGGGGCCGGGACTGTGCTCCCTGCTCCGGGGGCGTCCAGACGGGCTTGTTCACAGCTTGGTGGCTTTGGGGACATGGTGGGAAATGGTTCTTTTTCTTGCCAATTTGCTTAGACAAAGACAGCTGTCACCCCTTGTCCCTGTGCTGTTCCCAGCTCGGGGCACCCGCGTGGGTGGGGCCAGGCCATTGCCTCAGTAGGTCCCATACCTGTGATCACTTAGCCCAGGTGCAGACTCCGTCCTGGTGGCCGTGGTCTCTCTGCAGCCCAGCGTTGGCCTCCAGAAGAGCTGGGAAGGAAAAGAGGCAGAGGCTGCCTTGGACCCCCTGATGGCTCCCCAACCATCCTCACCTGGCCGGCGCTAGGTCTCTCATCCTCAGGGACGCACCCTGAGCACGGGGCATCCTGCAAACCCCCACGTGTGCCCCCCACTCCTGCCGCCTGCTGCGAAGTCAGCACGGGCGACTGCGTACAGGAACAAGTGTCTCCTCTGGACACTCGGCCTGTGCAGAGGGGCGCCGGCACCGTTGTTCCACGCAGGCTCAGAACGCAGCGCGGGCAGGGGCGGGCACGGCTCTGCTCCTCCCCGCACAGCCGCTCTCCCTGCTCCCTGTGCTGCCGGAGCTCCTTGGGCCACGAACGTGCTTCCAGAAACAAACGCCACTTGCGGGGCCGCGCCATCCCGCCAGCCCCTCGGGGGCCTGCAGCGGCACCCTGGCTGCAGCGTCCACTGCAGGCGCATCCTGTCCTGGGCGCCTGTGGCACAGGTGGCCACCTCAGGGCTGTGCCAGGCTGTGGTGTGCTGCGTCCCTCTCACGGAGGGCGAGAAGCCATGTTTGCCAGCAGTGCCTCCAGTGGGGATGACTGTCTTCTTGTCCCCTGCCATGGCCAGCCGGTTGGTGTGCATTCATGGCATAGTGTGTCCTGGGGAAGGGCGTGGGTTTTGTGTCGGCCAGACCCCGGCGTGTCCCGTGCTGGCCAGCACGGGGGTGAGGTGGGTAGTAAGCAGTGAGCTGGGAGAGAGGAGTGGGCCCAGGGCCCCTGTGGCCCCAGGCGCTCAAGACCCTGGGTGGTACTTGGTCAGGATCAGTTACTCCCTGGGACGAAGGGCCTCCGAGGTGCTTCCCGGCCGTGTGGGTGAGGTGAGGGTGGTGGACACCCAGCTCTTCTGGGACAGGCCCTGAGGCCTCAATGCTCTGTCCCAGCTGCGGTAACGCCTGACCGTGGCCTGCAGCAGGAAGGCCAGGATAGAGGGGAGAGGGCAGGCGTGGCTGGAGCTGCCGTGTGCACGTGCGCACGGTGGCTGCCGAGGGCCACCGGTCCCCAGGCTCATCTGCACTTGCTAGTAAAGTGCGGCTGTCTCTAAAAACCCTGACGGACGCAATGGTCTCTTCATTTCTCCTGGAGTTCTGGCTGCAGAGTCATCTGTGAGAAACACAGTGCTCGACCCCGACAGTGTTTCCCTCGATGTGGGCGGCATCGGCGTGGCTGGCAGAGCTGCCACCAGGCTGCGCCCGGCCTCAGAACTGGGCCTGCTGCAGGTGGGTGCCGTGGGCGGCTGGCAGCAGCTCGGCTTCTGGATGGGATGCACAGATGTTTCCATGCGCAGGTCAGCGGGTTTGAATGGTGCTTCCCTCGTCTGGACACGATCCCCTGCTCCGACGCGTGCCTGTCATAGTCGTCAGCACGGCTCCATTCTTCCGTGCCTTTGGTGGGGGGCGTCAGCCAGGCGAGCTCTCGTGTGCCGGACTGCCATGTTTTCTAAGTCCGCTTTCCCTCGAAGTGTGGCACCCAGGGGTGTGGGAGTGAAGTCTCCAGCTGGCTGGGCTGTCACTGAGGTCCCACACCCAGGTCAGGAATGGAACATGGCCCCTGGCTTCTACCAGCAGGAGACCCTGTTGGCCGCTTTGCGAGTCCAGTACCCGGAGCTCGTCTGCACCCCTCATGCCTGAGACGCAGCCTTGGAGTCGAGTGGCACTGTGGCTTGCTCATTCCATGGCTGTGTGGAGCTTCAGTGGGTGAAGGCCCAAGATTCCTGTCCCTGTCCCCTCGTGGGCACTGGGTCTGTGTGGCTGGCCGCCAACATGTGGGGTGGTGCTGCGGGGACTTTGGAGTCGGGCAGCCCTGGCCTGAGCCCTGGGGCTCCCCAGTTCTCACTGCAGGACCCAGGCAGAGCACCCAGCCCCTCTGAGCTGCCGCTTCCCCTCTGTCTGTGGGCACGAGGGCTTTGGGCTGGTTTCTAGTCGCCAGCCTCGCAGGTGGGACCTTCAGCCCTGAGGATCCTCTAACCATCGGGAGGGGGAGTGGTGCGGGCCCCAGCAGCACCCTGTGTGTGTGCGCGCCTGCGGGGCTGACGCCGTGTCTGACGCAGGCCTTCCGGAGCAGTACTACAGCCTCACCTGGTTCCTGAGCCCCATCCTCGGCCTCATCTTCACGCCCCTCATCGGCTCCGCGAGTGACCGGTGCACCCTGAGCTGGGGCCGCCGGCGGCCCTTCATCCTCGCCCTCTGTGTGGGTGTGCTCTTCGGCGTGGCGCTCTTCCTCAACGGCTCTGCCATCGGTGAGTGTACCCTGTCGTGCCGGGCCCCCTAAAGCGTGGCAGCCAGGTCCTGACAGTGAGGTGGGGGCGCGTGCGGTGTTGGGCCATCCGCACTGGCCGGGCGCAGCCTCGCCGTGGACGCATTGGCAGCCCGGCGGCCAGGCCTGTGGGAAAGCCCCAGGAACCTGTTCGCAGGGAAGCACTTCCTGTTGTGGCCGCGTGCGCTCAGCGCGTATCAGCCCTGCATCCTGTTCCCAGCAGCGCCTCAGAGGTTATCTCCCCCTCTTCCCGGACTTGGCATGGAGAATGCCCAGGCCCAGCTCTGCGCTCGTTTTGTTGTTTGTGCTCCTGGTTGGTCCTTTTTGTGTTGCTTTGTTTTCAATTAAAGCAGCTGGATGTGGGAAAACAGTTTTGCCCTAAGGGCGCCCATCAGAACTGTTGAAAACAAACCATTGTTTTCTGGCGGGGACTTGTTAACACTGAGGCTGAACCTGTGTTCCAGACTCCGGTGCTGGAGCTTGCCCCCGCCCCCCCCCCCCGCCCCGCGTCTGCGGGTCTGCGCCTGCCCTGGTGGCGGTCTGGGAGGCGCAGCACCAAGGGCGAGGCCACAAGAGCTGGTGGCATGGCGAGGCCTCGCTCCGCTTCTCCGGGGCCGACAAGCTGGGGACAGAACCACACTCCGGTGTCGGGCAGTCCCTGGTTTCCAGCCCGGAGTGCTGCTCCCCTGTCACCTGTGCCTCAGTGCACGCGGGCGGGCGTCCCTGCGGGCCGTGGGCCAGGCGGGCGCACACTCTGCTTCGAGAGTCCCCGGCGGGGGGAGCTGGCGTCAAAGCCCACACACAGTGCTTGTGTGCACGTGGGTGTTCTGCGTGACCGAGTGTGTCACACATGCCCCTTTCTCGCTGATGCTGCCTGTAGGGACCCCCGTCCGCCCTGTGAAGCCTGGGTAGGAGGGCCCTTTTCCCCTTTTTAGTTACAGAACATGAAGGCACTGAGCGAGCAGCATGCACGGGAAGAAAACACAAACCTGCGGCCAGCAGGCATGGGGCTGTCAGTCCATCGGAGCTGGCGTCTGACTGCCCCCCATCCCCATCAGGTCTGATCCTCGGCGATGTCCCCAACCGGCAGCCCATTGGCATCGTCCTCACAGTGCTGGGGGTGGTGGTCCTGGATTTCAGTGCTGACGCGACTGAGGGGCCTATCCGCGCCTACCTGCTGGACGTGGTGGACAGCGAGGAGCAGGACATGGCGCTCAACATCCACGCCTTCTCTGCTGGTGAGAGTGCGTCCCTCTCGCCCCGGCGCTCACCAACAGGGCAGGGTGGCTGCTCCCGAGGCCGGCCCCCACATTGGGGTGCCCAGAGCCAGCGAGCTAGACAGGGCCAGCGCCCCAACCCAGCGGGCCCGGTGCTGAGATGGGGGTGATATGCTGGCCCGGCGCCCTCGCCCGGAGTGCTGACTGCTCCCGGTGGTCGGCAGCTTCCACGTCCAACCGGAGTGCCCGCGTCCTGGGCCTGCGCTGGCGATCAGGGCCAAGGGGAGCCCGGGGGCACTTGTTTCCATCCTCATTTATTAGGCAGGAACCTGTTTGGTCAGAATCCCAAACCTGGGGTTGGCTGGAGTGTGTCTTGTTCTGCCTTTCCTCCCGTTTTCTTACTCTGCCTTCCGCGCGTGAGTGTCCCAGCTCGTGACGTGACTGTGGGTGGCCGCCCCAGCCCCACTGAGGCTGAAGGCCCTCGCGGGTCCGTCCCGGCCTGGCTGCCTCCGGGCACCTAGGCTCTGGCCTGCTCACTAGCTGCTCTGTCCCCTCCCACCTGCTCAGGCCTCGGCGGGGCCGTCGGCTACGTGCTAGGCGGGCTGGACTGGACGCAGACCTTCCTGGGCGCCTGGTTCCGGACGCAGAACCAGGTGCTGTTCTTCTTTGCGGCCATCATCTTCACGGTGTCGGTGGCCCTGCACCTGTTCAGCATTGAGGAGGAGCAGTACAGCCCCCAGCAGGAGCGCAGCGTGGAGGCCGCCCCACCCCCCGCCCCCCACCCCGGCCTGCTGGACGGCGGCGCCCTGCTTCCTGACGGGGTGCAGTCGGAGCACGAGCTGTCGCTGGACTACCTGGACGCGGGCCTGGCGCGGAGCAAGAGCGACTCGGTGCTGCACGTGCCGGACGCCGCGCTGGACCTGGAGCCCGAGCTGCTGTTCCTGCACGGCATCGAGCCCTCCATCTTCCACGACGCCTCAGGCCCCGGCACCCCCCGCAGCGCCAGCCAGGACCTGGCCGCGGCCAGGCTGCCCCGCCTGCCCTCCCTGCTCAGGGACCCCGCCAAAGAGGACGCCACGCTGCTGGACAATCACATAAACGAAGCCCAGATCCCCAATGGCAGCGGCAGCGGCTCGCTCCTGAAGGACGGCCCACACAGCTGCCCCAGGGTGGACCTGAAGCCCTCGGCCGCGTCCAGTGCCATGCGGCGGCGCCGGCATGCGTTCCACCGGCAGGCCTCCAGCACCTTCTCCTACTACGGCAAGATCGGCTCCCACCGCTACCGCTACCGGCGCGCCAACGCCGTGGTCCTGATCAAGCCCTCCCGCAGCATGAGCGACCTGTACGACCTGCAGAAGCGGCAGCGGCAGCGGTGTCGGCACCGCAACCAGAGCGGGGCCACCACCTCCAGCGGGGACACGGAGAGCGAGGAGGGCGAGGGGGAGACCACCGTGCGGCTGCTCTGGCTGTCCATGCTGAAGATGCCCCGCGAGCTGATGCGGCTCTGCCTCTGCCACCTGCTCACCTGGTTCTCCGTCATCTCCGAGGCTGTCTTCTACACCGACTTCATGGGCCAGGTCATCTTCGAGGGGGACCCCAAGGTGAGCTGGGCGGGCGGGGCGGGAGGGGCTCCCACACCCCAGGACCACCTCCCGGAGCCCCAGCGCCGCGTGGTGCCATCAGATGGCTCTCAGTGGCAGCCGGCTAGTGCGCACCCAGTGATGTGTCAGGGCCCTCACGGGACCCCGGGGGCCGTTTACACCTGTCCCCGGGCAGTGGTCAGAAATGCCAAGGGCTGTCACAGGATGGGTGCCTGAGAAGCCTGAATGGAGACCGGCCTCGGGCTCCCCATGGTCCCTCCCAGACGGCCACACCGAGGGTCTTAGGACAGGCGCCTGCCACTGCTGGGGGGCGGGCTCTGCGGCCACGCTGCTGTCCCGTGTGTCCACTGGCTCACACAGGGGCTGCATCACCTTGGGTCCAGCTGGGCGGCCTCGGCTCAGGCCCAGGCGTCACTCTCCACTTGTCCCTCACCGTCTGGGCCTATGGAACTGCCCCGCGTGGCCACTAGGCTCCAAGACAGCCGAGGCTCGGGAGGCTGCAGACACCTGCTCAGAGCCGACCTGGGTGAAGATTGATTGTCCTTTAGATACAGTGTTTGTCACCTTCTTTAAAATAAGCAGCCCTGGCCCCTGCCCCTGAACCCAGTCTCATTTCTGGAGCAGGCTCCCTCCAATTCGACCACCTGGCAGGCCTACAATGCTGGCGTGAAGATGGGCTGCTGGGGCCTGGTCGTCTACGCGGCCACCGGCGCGATCTGCTCAGGTGAGTGGTCCCCAGGAAAATGCTCGGGGACTGGAAACGTGGCAGAGGGCACCCTGCCTCCCAGGAGGGGAATCTCTCTTTGACTGAACAGGGCCAGTTGTCCCTCGGGCAGGGGCACGGGGACTCGAGTATCCTCATCGCAGGAAGCTGCTGCAGCCTGACCCCGGGCTGGGCATCCTGTAGCCTGTTCCTGCGCCGGCCCCTGCAGGGGGTCCTCAGAGGGGCTGTGACCAGGGCGGGGCCCAGGTGGTGGCAGGAATGCAGGAGCTGAGCCCAGGAGACCGGCCTTGGCGCCTCGGGCAGGAGGATGAGGAGAGGCGGGGAGGGCACAGGGTGTGGTTGGGACCTACCAGCAGTCCTGGGGGGTCGCAGGTGAGCCAGCCGTGCAGGAGAGGCCTTCCCCTGGAGATGCAGCTTCCTGCGTCCTAGAGGACGGGGCGCTGGGTGACAAGCTCCATCCTAGGGGCCACTTGCCCGGACTCACCTTCTGGAAATGAGGCGTGATCGCAGTCAGGGCCTGCCCGTCCGCTCTGCCTGAACTGTGGCGGCATTGGCCAGCTCCGTGGTGGCCTGGCCTAGGCTGGAGGGCGGCTGAGGTTAGTGCCCCAAAGCCACCAGCAGCCAGCACGGCTGTCCCGCTGCTGTCAGCGCTTGGACGGGAGTTCTCAGGATGGGTCTAGGCGCCTCCTGGAGGAGGGGACATTCAACTGCTGGGTCAGGCAGGGTGAGCAGGGCTCTGTCCTCCCAGACCCAAGGAGGTGCCCACAAGGAAACCAGCAGCAGCTAGTTCCCAAGGCAGGACTGGGCGGAGGGCTAGAGGAGGCCACTGAGCTGGCCTGGGCAACTGGGCGGACCGGGCCTGGTTGCCGGCAGGCAGCGAGGCCCTGGGGCACCGCAGAGCGGGGCCAGCTTTTGAGGCCCGGGACAGAGTGGTGCTGGTGTCCCTGGACACGGGGTGGGTACTTCGCAGCACGGGCAGCAGTGGGGAGGGAGGGTGGCCACAGAGAGGTGTTTGCCTGCTCCTGAGCAGGCTGAGTGCGGGGCCTGTCGGTCACCGCCCTGTGGCCGCACTCTCTCTGCAGCGCTGCTACAGAAGTACCTGGACAACTACGACCTGAGTATCAGGGTCATCTACGTGCTGGGGACGCTGGGCTTCTCCGTGGGCACGGCCGTGATGGCCATGTTTGCCAACGTCTACGTCGCCATGGCCATGATCAGCACCATGGGCGTTGTGTCCATGAGCATCTCCTACTGCCCCTACGCCCTGCTCGGCCAGTACCACGACATCAAGGAGGTGCGTCTGCGGCGGCTGGGTCTGGCAGGTGGGCGCCGGGCAGGGTCGCACATCCCCAGGTCATCAGGCTCCCTTGCCTGCGCTCAGTCCCACTCACCTCCGCACTTCCACAAGGGTGGTCGAGCCACAGACAGTCCCCTGGGTCTTGGTTCTGAAGGGCCAGCAGAACTGCCACCTGTCAGGTCAGCCCAAGGCCTGGGCTCCGTGGCCACAAGTGTTCTTCTCTGTTAGTTGCCCGGCAGCTGGCACACCTGGCCCACCTGGCACCTGCCTGCAGGCCTCGCATGCACGTACATGCGCACGCGCATGCCTGGGGAGGGGGTGCTGCGGACTGAGGTCAGTCCGTACCTGCAGCAGTCACATTTAAAAAGTGGAAAAACAGGAGAAATCAGTGTGACGGCTTATTTATCGCCATACATCTGAAACATCGTATGTCTGCGTGTACCCAGCAGGCAGAATTGAGACGCTCTGCGTTCTCACCAAGTTCTTCAAACTCAGTGTCGAAGGCGCACCGGCGGCACCTCTTGGTTTGGACGGGCCACTTCCCAGGGCGCAGCAGGCATGGGGCAGATCTAGATGGGGTTCTCCCCCTCGGCACTCAGGCCCTTCCGAGGGGAAGGGCACGCAGCACACCCCTGCCTCTTCCCTCCCAGCCCTCAGGCAGCGGGTCTCCTGCTCCCGGACACAGTCACTGCAGCAGAGTGACTTGCTGCGGTTGGCTGCTTACCAAAGTCCAAGCTGATGAAGGTGCAGAGACAGCGTCACGTTTTAGACGTGCCTTTTAGTTGAAGTACAATGTGACTGCAGAAAAGTACACAGAACACGGATGAAGCGCTGAGTGGATTTCTGGGAGGGAGAACTTCTGGTTTCACACTTGTAAAACCAGTGTAGACCAAGCCACAGAAAGACAGGCGTCGGCCCTGCCGTTGCCCAACCCACACCCCTCTGTCCCCGTGGTCCCCCGGCCGGCTGCGCGGGTCTTCACACCTGCAACGTGCTGCACTGCCCAGCCCTGTGTGGGGTCCTTCTGCGTGGCCTCGTCCCTGTTCCTGCTGCAGGGGACACTCGCCCAGGGCCTGTGCACGTCCGCCCTCAGTCTGCGCCTTTCTGGGACAGGTTTTGCGGGAGCGGCCCAAGAGGGAGGAGTGTGACTTTGTGGTTTTCCCACATCCGATAGCCACCTGATCCCGTGAGTGGCACTCTGTCACAGGTGCCTCTCGCATGCCCCCAACCAGGGACCTGGCCCGCAACCTGGGCATGTGCTCTGACTGGGAATTGAACCTGCAGGCTTTCGGTTTGTGGGATGACACCCAACCCACTGAGCCACACCGGTCAGGGTGGTCTTGCGTAGTTTTATAAGAAGACTTGAAATCCGGTCGTGGTGTCACTGTGGTTCCTCCCCAGGATGTCGGGGCTGTGCTTGGCCACCGCTCCCAAATGTCAGCATCAAGCACATTGTGTAGAGTTAAAGCGCGGTGGTGCTGAGCCCTCTCAGCCCGTGCCCGGGGTCCCAGGACTTTCTGTGTGCAGCTGGCTTCCGTTTTGTTTACTCTGTGCCCTGTGGCAATGGCCAGAACCCCCAGCCCAGTGTGGACCAGAAGCGGCAGGGGGGACGCCCCGTGGCCACCTTGCCGCGTTTCCGTTTGCGCACTCCGAGCTCACCTTCGGGCTGTGGGCCCGGCCCTCACCGCACTCTCTGTCTTGCAGTATGTCCAGCACAGCCCCGGGAGCTCCAGGCGCGGCTTCGGCATCGACTGCGCCATCCTCTCCTGCCAGGTCTACATCTCCCAGATCCTGGTGGCCTCAGCCCTTGGGAGCGTGGTCGACGCCGTGGGGACCGTGCGTGTCATCCCCATCGTGGCCTCCGTGGGTTCTTTCCTGGGCTTCCTGACAGCTACATTCCTGGTCATCTACCCAGAGGTGTCGGAAGAGGCCAAGGAAGAGCAGAAAGGCCTGTCTTCCCAGTCCGTGGGTGACGGCAACGGCGAGAAGCCCACCGTGCTGAGGCTGTCCCGGAAGGAGCGCCTGCAGGGCCCCGTGGAGTCGGAGTCCATGGTCTGAGCCGAGTCTCGGGGCACACATTCCGCCGGGGCGGGGGGTGGGGAGGCACCAGGCTCCAGGGGGCCCGGCTGGGGCTGCCTCTTCGGTGGCCGCATCAGCCTGACCCTTCTCAGATGAGCAGAGTGTCAGTGGCAGGGCACGTTTGCGCCAGCAGGCAAAAACACCGATTCATTTTCCCCACAATTAAATA
Source organism: Micronycteris hirsuta (assembly GCA_004026765.1). Taxonomy (NCBI): domain Eukaryota; kingdom Metazoa; phylum Chordata; class Mammalia; order Chiroptera; family Phyllostomidae; genus Micronycteris; species Micronycteris hirsuta. The sequence goes on from PVJI01003181.1 coordinate 18,042, forward strand.
TCATTTGAAATTTTTTTTAATTGAAAAAGACCTTTTTCATTTTAACTCTGTCTTTTATTCTGCAAGTATATTATTCTGCACATTTTTTAAATTGTAAACCAGATTTACAATCTAGACCATAAGCAATTTAGGAAAAGGTAAGATTTTTTTCTAAAGCGTAACTGAAAACCAGAAACATTCGATGCCACGGCTGCACCTTATCTGGCGCTTCAGATAGTGGCCCCGCGGCCGGCACGTTCCCGCCAGGTCTTGTCCTGGACGCCTACAGGCGCTGGGACCTCTGTCGGGTCTTGCCACACGTTGTCGGTGCTGCAGCTTTGGGAGAGTATTTTTCTTTGATTATTTTAGAAAAAAATTTCCCCGAACTGATTTTTTAGACTAACAGCATCTCCTCCTCTTCTTGGAGCTGGACAAACTGAGCCATCCCTGGGCCGCAGGCACAGTGGTGGCTGCTGTCCAGAGCTGGGAAGGGCAGGGCCCTGGGGCAAAACAGGGCGATCTGTAAGGGTCACTCCTGGCCCACCCGCTGGGGCGGCCCCCTAGCCAGCAGGCTCCCTGCGGCGGTCCCCGTGCACACCTGGGCTCCGGCCAAGGCCCAGGACTCTCTCTCCACTTGGATTCATCCTCCAGCCGCCTGCCGGGCAGCAGTGCCAGTGGGCCCGCCCCAGGCTGCTGCCAGCCCCGCCTCAGTGTGGGGAACACGCCGGCGCCCACACTGGGCACTGTGAACCCTGTGACCTCTTCGCCTGGTCCCCCGCTGGACACTGGAACCGCAGCGGCCGCACAGTGAGGAAGGTGTTTGCACAGACTGGGGTCCCCGTGCCGACGGCCTGGCGCAGCAGCCCTCCTGGACTTCGGGGGAGGACAGGCACCTCTGCTGCAGCCGTGCGGGGCTGGCTCAGACCCGCGCCTGCACCGCGTGGCCGCCCCCTGCGTGCCCGTGCGCACCGGCCAGTCTCAGGAGGGGCCCCGCGTCCCGATGGAGTAACAGTTGTAACACTTCGCTGCCTCAAGTTGATGTTTTTTTTAAAAATAAAGTACTTTAAAATGCATGAGAATCATGCTGCAATATGATCATTCTAAAGCAAATATATATATATATATTTCAAGATGAAACTAAGCATTTTGAAATAAATTACTTGAAATTTTCTGTGTATTTGAAGGAACGACTGAATAATGTACTTGACTGGCCTCTGGCTGTGCTGTGCCTCAGCCACTGGTGGCGCTCTGTGGCTCGTGCCCTGGGCACCATGCCCGTCAGGCCCCTCGAAGGCGCGGCCCCAGACGGCTGCCAGCCAGCCGCGCACTCCGTGTGGGGAGCCCTGTGGCCTTTCGGTGCCTCCAGCCTCCAGCCTCGGGGCCACACGTCAGCCGCCCAGGCCGCAGCCTCTGCTCGCTGGTTTGCCCTGCGCCTGCGCTGGCCTCCTGACAGAAGACTGGGAGGACACGGGCTTGGCCGAGGAGGGACCGAGATCGAGATCGGAAATGAACCCGACACCTGCCCAGGCTCCCCACAGGCCCCCTTGTGGCCTGGCCCGATGCAGCCCCTGATCTGAAATGACAGAGATGTCAGGGCGTGGTGGAAGTCACTGTGAGAAGAGTGACAGCCCTGGAAAGCCATGTGCCTGTGCCCCTGCGGCGACTGCGGGCGGAGGAGGGCTTGCTTGGGGCCCCGCGGCACACGAGTGAGCAGCCCCGTGTGGTGGGTTACAGATCGAGAAGCTGTTTGGATCTTTGACTGAAGTCTGTCCTGCTGTGCAGTGTGCTTGCGGGCTGATTCGGGGGTGCGTGTTTTCTAACCTTGCACCTCAGACGCCATGGGGACGCAGTTCCTCTGCAGCCTGGTCACCTGACTGGTCAGGCCATGCCCTGGGAGTGTGCAGTGGGCCAGCTGGCCAGGCAGCCGGCGCTGGGGACAGCCTGGAGTGGCCCAGCAGAGGCCCCGGCGTTCACTGGTCAGCGTGCGGAGTGTGTGACGGGGACTGGCTGGCTGCTGTGTGACACTGATGGACTTACCAGAGTCAGGTGACCATGGTCTGATTTGCATTTATTGTTCCCTCTAAAAGTGAATTAAGAATCTTTCAGAGATCCCCCAGATACTTGGCCAAAGTCTGGACCATGCAGGAGTGTGCGCTGGCCGCCTCTGCACCCTTCTCCCCGGCTGTGGTGCGGTGGTGCTGGGACACTCCTGTGGCCGAAGAGCTGGTGGTGGGCCAGTGTCCAAGCTGGAAGTATCCGAACCTCCCTGGGCAGGCCAGCCACTGCCCTCTGCACTCCACAGCCCCTGGAGGGCCAGGCAGGAAGCCCTGGCCCCTGCGGTGCCCCGGGGGCAGCAGGGCAGCGGGCTCTCCTCAGAGGGCCAGTGGCTCCCCGGTCTTCAGGCCTTTCCTGAAGGCACCAGCGTGTGGAGACTGAGGTCTGAGCCCCGGGGCTCTGAGGTGGCGCCCTCTGAGGGCTTTGGTGGGAGGATGGAGGGCAGCTCCTCTCCGGCCCCGGGGCGCAGGCTGCCACAGCCCAGGTGCTGGGGTGGCGTGGTGGAAGAGCACACTGCCGGGTGCCTGGCGTTCCTCCTCCGGGCCCGTGGTTCACGCAGCAGCGACGGGGCTTGCCCCAGACCTCACCGGGGAAACACCAAGCTCCCTGGACACGGACCAGCTGCAGAGAAGACACAGAAGAACAAGTCTTCCCAAGCTGATGGGTCCTGTCCGCCTGCAGCGGCCAGGAGTGTGCATTTGGGCCAGTTGTGCCAGGCATTTCTCGTGGGGCCCCAGTGAGCTACACCCCCATCTTCCTGCTGCTGCTGCTGCTGGGGCGAGAGGTGTCCACGCAGCATGTTTAGGGGGCAGCCATGGCCCTTCTGTGATCTCCATGTGGGATGCCAGCCAACCTGGCCTGCACGGAACGCCCATCCTCAGGAGGGGCAGCTCCGCTGGGACCCCACCGCCACTGCATCCCCACCTCCAGGTCCCTGGACGGTCAGGGCCACTTGTCTCTTGGCAGAGTGACTCATTTGTTGGACATGCCTCTTGTTACCAGAGGGCGCCCCTCCCTCCCGGCATTTCAGAACAAAACTATTTAGTTCCATTGTGAACTGGCCCCGGGGCAACATTTATCAACTGATTAAGTTGGAGTGCTGCAATAGCTCTTGCTGATTTTAGCAACGATACCTGTGTGTGTTAACACACGACCTTTTACAAAGAAATTATGGAGGAGAGTGATGTCGCACCTTACCGACATTTTGTAACGGGCGGGTGACCGGGTGGCGTGTGAGTGGGCGCAGGGCCCGTTCTGTCGGGGACTCTCACGCCCTGTGCGGCCCATGTGGATGTGGGCCAGGCCCCTGTGCCTGCTCTCTGTTGTCACTACAGTGACTCCTAATAAACCCTTCCTGACCAAGTGACAGGGTGTGTGTGTGTGTCTGTGCCACTCCATCCTGCAGCCTGGACTGGTCCCACCTGGGGAGGGCGGTGCTGGGGCCAAGGGCTGTGGGTGGTCTCATTGTGTCTGTCCCCAGAGGCCCCCCAGCTCACAGATGAGGGGCCCCTGTCTGAACCCTCAGCCCCAGCCCTTCCAGGTCCCCTGGCTCAGGTAGGGGTTCAGGTTTAGCTAGCTGGTGATGAGACCCACCCATGCAGCATGCTGGCCATGCTCGTCACCCCCAAGGGCCCTTTCGGGTACCAGGCAGGTGCGGCCACAGGGCAGCCCTTCCTGGTGGGTGGGCGGTGGGGTTCCAGCCGCCTGTGGAGAGCACTTGAGGGAGGGGCAGAAACGGGTCCCTGGTTGCACCGCTCTGCATCCTGAGCAGCCCAGCCACCGGGAGGCGCAGGCCGGGCACACCGCAGAGCCCAGGAAGTGGCTGTCACCCCTACCCCCACCCCCAGTTAACGCTGAGGAAGCAAAGAGAGTTGAGACTTGCCTGAGGTTGCAGGACTGGTGAGATTTGAACTCTGGGTGGGGTAGTGGGCACCTAGGGAGTCAGGCCAAGGGACGGAGGTGGGAGGGAGAGGGAGCCGCCCAAAACCCAGGGCTGGGGGCAAGGTTGAAGTCTAGCCCCCCCATCATCCTCCCAACACCTGGACCCCATGCTGTGACCTGGGCACCCTGCAGGCAAAACTCAGTCCCATCTCCGTTGTGGGGACTCAGGAGGTCCACTTGTTCCCATCCCGTGGTGCAGGGGAGGGGCGATTGCTCCCAGGGGAGGGGACTCGCGGCATCCTGCCTGGCTGACACTAGCTTGCAGCGCCCCCTGCTGTCCACCTAGCGCCTCCCCTACAGCGCCACTCCCACGAGGCCCAGGTTGCAGGACCAGCCGGCACCTCTTTCACCTGGTGGCCCTGGCTGGCTACTAGCCTGGTGGCTCGGGCTACTACTGGCTGGAGGTAACACAACATCAGCGCCCACGCCCCCTCAACCCGCATGCCTTCATGTCTGCCTCCGTTCAGGCCAGGGCCAAAACAGGGTTTTTGTTGTTGTTTTTAAAGGTTTTATTTATTTTATTTTTTTGGAGAGAGGGGAAGGGAGGGAGAAAAATATCAATACATGGTTGCCTCTCACATGCCCCACACTGGGGACCTGGCCTGCAACCCAGGCCTGTGCCCTGACTGGGAATAGAACCAGCGACCCTTTGGTTCCCAGCCCGTGCTCAATCCACTGAGCTACACCAGCCAGGGCCAAAACAGGTTTTTAAAAAATCCTCACCTGAGAATATGTGTATTGATTTTTTTTAAAATATTTTTTTTTTTTTCTAGAGAGGCGGGAGGGAAGGAGAAAGGGAGAGAATCATAGAAACCTCGATCGGCTGCCTCCCCGTATGTGCCGATGGGGGATTGAACCCGAAACCTGTTCCCCGGCCGGGACCTTTCGATGTACCAAACAGCTTTTGACCAAAGGAGCTGCCTGGCCAGGGCCGAAACCATTCTTTAGAACAAAAACTGAACCACGCTCCGTAAGTTTACCATCTTACGTTCTTTGTTCAGCAAAATGATCCTCTTTCCTTATTTGCACAGGTAGATCAACTCCATTCTTGTAAGAGTGTGAACAGAGGTTTTCTGTTTTGAGGTTTTGTTTTTATTAGAACATAAACACTCGTATTTGTCTCATCTGCCTTCTGTCTGTCTCCACCTCCTGTCACATCTCGCCTTTCCTCCTCTCCCGGGGTCGCGCAGGGAGGGGACTCAAGTGGGACATACGCAGGGCAGGAAGAAAATCGGTGAAGGGAAATCTTCTCTTTTTAAGATTTTGTTTACTTTTAGAGAGGGGGGAAGGGAGGGAGAGAAACATTAGTCAGTTGCCCGTCCCAGGCCCCCCGCTGGGGACCTGACCCACAACGCAGGCGTGCTCCCCGCCCAGGAGAGGCCCTTCTCTGTGGGAGGGACAGCCCACCCCACCGAGCGGGCCTGTGTGTGCTGTCCACGCGCAGCGTCTTCCACTTGGTGGTGTGATCAGGCTCTACCAACAATGTGCAGAGGAGACTGTAACCTCTGGATGGGGACCCTGGGAGACACCAGGAGGAGGGCGAGGACGGACAGGCAGCGTTCTGTCTCAGGCTCCTGGCGGTGACTGGAAACACGCCCATGTTCAAAGACAAGAGCAGGCCTCTCCCGAGGGACCACGAACGGGAGTGCTGGAGAGCAGCTGGACTCAGACTGAAGGAGGAGCCCAGGTCTGCACTCCGAGTGCTGCGGAGGGCTGGGAGGCGCCCTGTGGAGGTTCTGGAGGGGGGCGTGGAGGCAGCTGGCAGCCTACAGGTCCTCCTGGGCCCAGGACTGAGACACCCGGCTCAGCTCCCGGGACAGGAACAGGCAACCTCAGGCTCGCCGCGTCCGCACAGCTCAGAGTGAGTAGGGATGGGGCGTCTTGTTTAATTTCAGCGCTATGCATCAGTAAAGCATGCAATTCAGGATTAATTGTGATTTGTTTCTTTTGGGGTTTTTTTTTGCTTTAAAAATGAACTTTATCACGGTGTAATTTGTGTAATTTACGTGCAACAGGACTTTTTTTTTTAATCTTTTTTTTTAAGATTTTATTTATTTATTTTCAGAGAGAGGAGAAGGGAGGGAGAAAGAGCAATGTATGGTTGCCTCTCACATGGCCCTCATTGGGGACCTGGCCCGCAACCCAGGCATGTGCCCTGACCGGGAATCGAACCGGGACCCTCTGGTTCCCAGCCCACGCCCAATCCACTGAGCTACACCAGCCGGGCAGGACTCATTTTAAGCAGCGAGTTCCAGCGGCCGTGTTTGGTGCGTGGCTGCCACCACAGCGGCGAGCCCATGCGGAGCTCGGGCACAGCCCCCCTCGGACGCACAGGCTCCCGTGAGGACTTCCCTGCACTTGTCACGGCTGTGCACTCGTCACCCAGAGGGCTCCCTCGTGCCCTGTGTGGGCACCGCCCCACCACGTGACAGGCGCAATTTGCTCTGTGTCACTGTGGCTCCTGCTCTTTCTGGAGTGTCAGAGGGATGGAGCCACCCCGCGTGCGGCCTTGCGATGGGCTCCAGTTGCCCGGTGTGCTTCCGCCCGCCCGCACTGCTGGGGCGTCCCTGCTCCCTGCTGGGCATCACCGTCCTGTTAACCGAACACAGTGCCCTTCGTGGGTCTGCTCGACGGCCGAAAGACAGCTGATTGTTTCTGGGTTTTGGTGATTGTGAGCAAAACTGTGCGGACATCCGAGTGCTAGAGTTTTAACTGCCGGGCCGTTTTCAAATGGGGCCGCCCCGTTGTGCGTTCGTACGGCAGCACAGGTGCCGGCAAGTCACTGTGCTTTTATGTCCTTAGGTGGCAGGCACATTTACCTGTGTTTGTCTGCCGTCTGTGTATCTTCTGGCGTGAAAGGTCTAACCTAATTTCTGTCCTGTGCTATATAGTTGGCTGGTTTTTCTTCTTCTTGAGTTTTAAGGCTGCAGGCGTTCATCTGCAACGGGTCTGGTGAGTCTGCCGGTCCAGTCTGCCAGAGAGAGGCTCGCCTGCTCCCGACCTTCGCCGGGAAGCGTGGTCTCTCGTCCCAAAGGGCAGGGTGTGCTCCGGGTTTGCAGCTGCCCTTGACCCTGCTGAGGACGTTTCTGTCCCTTCCTAGTCTGCCTGGGGCTTTCGTCACGCATGGACGTTGAGTCATGTCAGATGCTCTTCCGAATGTACTGACGTGAACGTGAGATTTCTCGTTTTGAGCCTGTGAAGGTGGCGCATCACACCCACTCGCACTCCCAGGATGGGGCCCACCTGGCTGCCAGGTCTTACCTTTACGCGCTGCTGGGTTTGAGTTGGCCAGTTTCTTGTTTCTCTCTGGGACGCTCGTCTGCTTTGGTGGCAAGGGGGCGTCAGCCTCATTGAGTGAGACAGGGAGTGTTCGATGCTCTCATTCCTATGTGTTTGGAAAAACTCATCCGTGATTTTTTTTAAAAGATTTATTTTATTTTTAGACAGAGGGGAAGGGAGAGAGGGAGAGAAACATCCATGTGTGGTTGCCTCTCGAGCGCCCCCTACTGGGGACCTAGGCCCGCAACCCAGGTATGTGCTCCCACTGGGAATTGAACCAGCAACCCATTGGTTTGCAGGTCAGCACTCAACCCACTGAGCCGCACCAGCCAGGGCTCATCAGTGAATCTTTATGTCATGTTTTTTTTCATGGGAAGGTTTTAAACGGAGTTAAATTTATTGAAAATAAGGCTTTTTAGGTTTTCTGTTTGTTCTCAAATGAGCTTTGGCTGTTTGTCTCTTTCAGATCATTTTTCCATTCCATCTCAGTTGTCAAACTTACTGGCTTCAAATTAAAAACATTCCCTTATTTGCAGGCTCCGCTGCCACCTTGGTTTTGAACCGGGGTGCCGACGTGCAGGGACGTGCACAGGTGCCAGTGCTCGATGCTGCGGTTCTGACCTGTGCGCACACCCGCGTGACTACCGTGTCCCCGGGTCTCTCCCCCACGTCTGTCTCTGGTCCCCTCTACCGAGGATACTGGATTTGGGGCTCACCCTCATCCAGGGCACGCTCATCTCGACACCTCTAACGTAGTTGTGCCTGCTGGGGACCTTCTGCCGAGCCAGGCCCCAGTCACAGGTGCCACGTTCGGTTCACACGGGGATGCGTCTGTCTGGGGGATGCCATTCCGCCTGCCTCAGCAGCTCTCACTCTCGGTGTTGTCACAAGACCCCAGAGAGCCACCTGGGATGGAGAGTTCTCTGAGCTGCTCACAGGCCTGGCAGCAGAGTCGCCTCCTGTCTTCACACCCGCCCTGTGGGAAGGAACTGTCTCTGTTTTGCAGGGGCCAGGTCACGTGGCCAGGTCCCCAGCTAGGCCTGGATCGGGCCCAGTCCACCTGCCTGGCCCAGGCCCCAGGCCGCCTGCTCCAAGGCTCAGAAACCCAGAGCTTCCCCCAGCCCCGTGCCTGCTCACGGCCGCATGGTAGCTGAGCCACCAGTGTGGGCAAGTGAAGCCAGCTCCCCTCGCCCCCACCCCAGGGACCCATGGCATCGCTGTGAGAAATGCAGGCATTTGCAGGCAGCAGAGACTTTGGGCCACCTCTGCCTGGCTTCGCAGCCACGCCCTCCCTGCCACTCCTCGTCTTCCTGAGGACCCTCCCAGGAAGGACACAAGTCGGGCCCTCTTCACTCGGACGTCCCGGTGACGTCCAGTCCAATGCCAAGGCTGTCCCTCTGAGAGTGACACGTGCAATCCCGCCTCCCGAGAGCCTGTCATGAGAATGCGACCACGCGATCACCTTGCCGCAGCAGCTGCCTCTCGTGGGCAGCGCAGCTGAAACGGTCTCTGACTGTGTGAACGCTGGAGTTGAAGGTGAGCACTCTTTGTACCATTTTAATTCAGCTGCCTGAAGCCGAGGCAGAGATGGCACCCATGTCTGCCTCACAAATCCAGCTCACTTGGGGGCTTTCCCACGACAGGTTACTCATCCCAGGGTCTCTGCAAAGTGCAGAGGACTCGCCCAAGGCACAAAGGTGCCCCTTCCATTTCAGGAACCCCCACCCCACCCCCACTGCAAGACCCTTTTTACATAAACATGGAACCCACACTTGCTGCGGTCCATTCAGTCCTGGTTTTTCTTTTCTATAAAACACCGTGTCCTAAAATTTAGCCCCTGGTTTTTCTGTATTTGCTGTTGTGAATGCAATGACAGGCAGATAAGATCGCAGGATCATGCCCTAGAGTGAAGGCGCAGAGAAGCTGCAGTGAGTCACGTAATGGACGCTCGGCTGCATCCAGGACAAACCCAGAAGGTCCCGTGACCTTCCAGTCGTTCCACCAGATCCTGTTGGGCAAGGAGTGGACGTCAGCGTGCAGTGCACCAAAGTTTACCATCGACAAGGTGGAAAATCCTAGTGACGTGGGGGCTGGCATTAAATAATTTGTTCCCGACAGGCCTTTACCGGAACTTGTCACGTGTAAAAAGAGCAGAATGCAGCCTTCCACCCTTTGCTGCTGGCCGAGCCGTCCTAGGAGCTGGTGAGCAAACTCAGGGGAGCCAGGCCCCCGGCAGGTCCCTGCACCATGGGCCCGGAACACCCCAAACTCTGGCCAGGGGACCAGGGCCTTCCTTGGGGCTTGCATCCCGTGGACTGAGCCAGGGCCTGGCCGGAGCCTCTTCCTGGAGGCCTGACAAGTACCTCAGAGACCTCGGGGTGCACGAGGGCTGGCGCGGCGTCCAAGTCCCAGAGCCGAGGGTCCGGCAGCCCCACGTACACTGCCAGGGATCACGTGCCCCCGTGCCCAGCCCCTGTGCCAAACTGTGCTTCCCAGACATTTAGGGAATGAACCCTCAGTACCACAGTAAAATGTGCAAATGGTCTTTATGGTTATTTGTAGTCAACAGGATCGTCTGTAGTTAAATAATAAGGCACCATCCACGCACGCACGCGTGGACCCGAGACGCGCCTCCAGGCCGGGCAGTGCGGAGCAGCCTCTGCCGAGGGACTCAAGGCGGCCACCTGGCTGGAGGGCTGAGGGGCACAGGCTGTTCAGAGGGAGCTTTCAACTGTGAGCTTTGGTACAAAAAGCCTCCCTGGGTTTCTTCATTATAAAAATTAGTTAAAAAGAAAAACAGAAAACACACAGAACTTGCCCTTGCTGCCTGACCCCTGAGCAGACAGCCTTTCTGCAGCGCCGTCACCTGCTCTGACGGGGACAGCGAGGGGGGCACCAGGGGGCTGCCTCCGCACACCTGGCCCCAGGCTCTGCCGCAGCAGGTCAGTGTGCAGCCGCGGAGCTGCTGCGGGCCTGGGCTCAGTGAGCAAGGGCAGAAGGAGCAGATGGAGGGCAGGGCAGGCGGAACTGGAGGCGTAGAGCCTGCGGCCAGGTGTGATCTGCTTAAATTGCTTCCACTTGGCTCCAGTGCTGGCTGTGGATCCTGGACCTTTCTGGACAACCTACGGACACCTCAGCAGAGCTCAGCACAAAGTCACTCCGGCTGCCTGCCCCAGAAGCACCCCAGCCTGACACAGCTGAGTCAGGAAAGTCCAGGAGAAAGGGTGCCGCCGCCAGAGCCTCCCTGAGGCGGACAGGCAGCTGCGTGGGCACGCCCCGCGGGCTGGCTCCGGCCTGCCTCCCGGGGCAGGGTGCGGGCCGCGGTGCGGGCACGGGCTCCCAGAGCCCAGCTCCCGCGCAGCCATGCTCACTCGACCGTCCAGATGGCAATCTTCCCTTCCTCCGCCCCGGAGCCACTCAGCACGTATCTGTCCTCTGCCGAGCACAGGGTCCGCACCGTGTCTGCGTGGGCCACCAGCTCCTTCTCCACTGTCTGCCTCTCGACATCGAGCACGTAGATCTTCCCCCTGGGTCTCCCCTGTGACAGGCCTGTGCCGCCCACCCAGATCTGCAGAAGAAACGGGGTGTGAGTCCACGCGGCCCCGCCCCAGGGGAGAGGGCTCACCCTGATGCACCCCTCAGGTGGGGGGCCCCGCCTCACCTGCCTCTTCACCCTGATCATGCAGTGGACCTCGGAGCAGTCGGGCAGGTGGACCCTCCCAGGGGGCTGGGCCAGGTCCTGCAGGCCCCAGACATAGACGTCATCATAGCCCGAGCAGACCGCCCACAGCTGCGCCTGCTGGAACAGAGGTCACGGCGTGGTTGGCGTGCACGGGCCTGGGGCCACGGCCACGCATACAGACGCTGCTGGTACCTCGGGCACAAGCTGGAAGGCCACGAAGGAGGTGCTTTTCTCCCGGAAGCCCCCGTCGATCTTCAGTTCTTGACGGAGCGAGCCGTTCAGGACCGTGATGCTGCTCCCTGTGCCTGCAGACAGGGGGCCAGGTGAGGTACGGCTAGAGCGGACGTGGAGCCTCAGGGTCAGACAAGTGGGCGGGACAGTGAGACCATGGGCCACGGGTCCCTCCCACAGGCCCTGGGACACAGAGCGGAGGAGAGAGGCCAGGAGGTGTCCCATTAGCCGTGGCGTAGATGCGCCCAGGGCAGGGAGCCCGGGGGAGCAGGGAGTGCCAGGAAGGGACCAGAGCTTTAGAAGACAGGAGCTTCCCAGTGAAAGTTGGAAATGCGTGCAGCTTCCTTTTGCTAGAGCAGGGCAGGTTCCCGGGCCGACTCGGGGACTCACAGCACCACAGGCAGCCCCCGTGCAGGCTGACGGCTGAGAGGCCGCCGCCTGGCAGCTGGAACTGGCTGGTCACCCGCAGCGTGCCCACGTTCCACACCAGGACCGTCCCGTCCACGCTGCATGAATACACCTGGCTGGAGGCACGGACACACATCTCACTTTGGCCCTGAAAAGCACTGTGTACATTGCAACCCAGAAAAGGACTAAGGGAAAGCACCCCCAGCGCGGGCAGCAAACACACTGCCAGTGTGGCGAGGCAGCCTTCGTCACATGTAACCTTTCAGCAGGAACGGGCCGGCTTGTGAGCTGAGCCACAGCAGGCCCGTCAGCTAAAATGCAATTGGGCTGGAGAGCCCCGGCCCCCAAGCCCAGATTCAGAGGTCGTCCAGGCCTCGGTGACTGGCAGCTGCGGGGCGGGTGGACTCTAGCCAGTGCCTCTACCTCCGGATCTTCCGTCTACCTGGCCTGGTCTGGCTGACGGAGGGCGGGCAGCCCCTCTGAAACTAAGTTGGGGGGAGGGGGAGGGAGCACGGGGCTGCCGGAGCAAAAGCCTGCAGCTGTTCCCACAGGAAAAACGTGCTTCTCTGACCCAAGACCGGAAGCAGACAAGGACGTCACCTGACCTCCGAGTCCAGACCCACACCTCTCGCCACGCCTGGCCCCTGCAGACGCCGTCCTCCTGGGAGCCCACGTACCTGGGCGCCTCGGGCCCATCCTGCACCACCAAGCCCGTGACGCTGGCGCGGTGGTCGGTGAGCTGCTTGTTGCAGGACATGCTGTGGATGTTGATGATGTAGATGACGGAGTCCTCGGAGCCGACCCACACCTGGCTCTGCTCCACCAACGCCATGCAGTTCTGCGGGACGCGGGAGCATCAGAGTCACCTCCAGGCCGCTGCGGAGCCCTCTCCACTGGCCTGACGCAGCACGAGACCGCTCCCCACCCACGCTGTCCTCGCCCGGCGCCAGAACACGCCCCAGCGAGCCCTTAGGAGTGCTGGTTTACGACAGATTGGCTGTCTTTCCCCAGGACAAGGGCCAGGTAACTGAGCGAGCATCTCCCATTCTCAGACTCCAGGGGGCGCCGTGTGGGAGGCGGGGCCGGGTCTCCCGCGGAATCAGCTGTTCCCTTAGCTTTAACTCAGAGGGGAGAGCTTACAGAATTCGATCGTTCTGATTTTACTAATACACCTGGGAGAACAAGATGCTCGTAGCCCTGTCGGCAGAGGCAGCTACCTGAGACTTGGTGCAACCCCAGTGAACCGCCTGTCCTCATGCCCACAGGTCTCTCCGAGAGACGCCCTCGAACTTCAGATTTTGGTGGAATTACCCAGGTTTCCCTCTTGTCCAGAGGCACAGAAAACCTCCGTGGGGCCGGTAGGAAGACGTTCCCTCACAAGGGGTATCTCGCTGCTTTAGTTAAATGTTACCTGGCCCAGTCGGGGGCGGCAGCCACTGTCCCAAAGGGAGCCTTCTGGTTTCATTTTAACCAGGGTTTTCAAAGCCCCTCCGCAATTACAGGAGGGCCTTCGAAGTGCATGTAACTGGGATGAATAAAAATCCAGCTCAGAGTGAGAATGACTTCCTTAATTTCTCCTCGCTCTACTGGCTGGTCTCCAGCACTAATACTAGACTTGCGGGAAGATTTCGACATACTGTATCTTGGGTCGTTACTTCATCGGTGGGGTGGAGGTGGCAGCGCTTCCTCCCCTGGAAGCAGCAGGAGCCCCCCCGGGATGGTCGGCCCCAGGCCACTATCAGGCCCTTGTGCGAGTGGGTAATGGGTCCCCCAGTGTGGGAGGGAGGAACAGCTTTCAAAGGCTGGAGCCGGCCTCGGGCGTCTCTGGGAAGCAGGCAGATTCCTGCAGCTGAGGCTTCAGGCCCCACATCCATCCTTCGGTGTGAGGAGGCAGGGGGGGGAATTAACTTACTTTTATTACTTTTTTTTTTTAAGATTTTGTTTATTTATTTTTAGAGAGAGGGGAAGGGAGGGAGACAGAGAGAGAGAAACAGCAATGTATGGTTGCCTCTCATATGGCCCTCACTGGGGACCTGGCCCACAACCCAGGCATGTGCCCTGACTGGGAATCGAACCAGCGACCCTTTGGTTCCCAGCCTGCGCTCAATCCACTGAGCTACACCAGCCAGGGCAACTTTTATTACTTTTTAAAAAGCAATCAGTGTAATCGCTGAAAGAATTAAGGTTTCTCAACTGAGAGATGATCACAGTATCATGTGAATTTGATTTCAATTACTTAGTTCTCATTCCCAAGGATGTTCGAACGGCTCCGAGGGCCTGCTCTAGGTGAGGGGAGAAGGCACACCGAGCTCCAGGGGACCCAGGTGCAGCTTCCGGAGGGCTGGCTACAGCCATTACCCGCTCACGTAAATGAGAACGTTCACGTAAAAGCTGGAACAAGTTCACATTTCATTTACGAACTCAGGGTGGAGACGAAAGCCCTCCTACTTCCGGGCGGAGGGCACCATGCAGTGATGGCCCAGGTGGACACACTCGCTTTTCCAAAACCACAGCTGGATCTGGACGCTCACCTAAAGCCGCCCGCCCGCCCACTGGCATCTCGCGGCACCTGGCTCACTCACCAGCTTGGAGGTGCCCACCCTGACGCAGTGCTGGTGAATGGTCCAGGACGAAGCATCGAAGACCACCACTCTGCCCTGGTGGAGGGCGCACCACAACTTGGGGTGGGCGTCGCCGACTTTCTCCGCTGGGTCGAGGTGCCCTAAAGGGAAAAGCACCTGAGAGTGAACCCCAGAAACCCCGCCAGTGCACCAGCATGGCATCGCGCCGAGCTCAGGCAGTGCCCAGGCACCTGCACAGTGCTGGCTGCCAGCTGGGTGCCCAGGACACCAAGGTGAGTGCCACGAGGACCACCGTGCCCTCCAGGAGCTTAGGGTCCTGGGAGCGAGCCGGCCACTCAGAGTGGACGAGGGAGGAGGGCGCACGGCCGGCAGCCCCATGGAGCCAGGCCCTGGAGGGCACCTGGGCTCTCGTTAGACACGGTGCTTCAGGCAGAGGGAGCAGGGAGGCACGGAGCTCATGGGCAGCAGGGACGGGGGCGGGGGCGCAGGGCCACGGGGCGGGAGTGCAGCAGCTGCCTCAGGGCCCCGGGCCCAGGCACACAGCACATGGTGCTGCCTGTCCGCCTTCGAACACTCTGCCGAGGTGAAGGTGAAGGTTTTTCCTTGCGGTTTGTCTGCCTTTCCGTGGCGGCCTCACTGGCCAGCTGGGCAGCCTGGGAGTGTTGGCCTTCCCCACTTCTGAAGCATCTGTCTGGTCCTCCTCGGGCCGGAGCGGTCTTTCTGTCCTCAACACGAGTCCCGGCTGGTACCTTTCCCGGGCGGTGACGCCCACTTTCGCTCCGCAGGTGTCTTTGTAACGCCTGCTGTTCCTGTAGTCCAATCCACCACCCTGGGCCCTGACCAGGCCTTCATGGTTGGAGTTTTCTCCATGCCGTCTGCGCGCTCCCCTGCCCGCGAGGTCGTGAATGCGTTCTCCATCGACTCCTGGGGCCCGCGGGCTCCGCTCACGTTTGCCGGTGGTTCTGCCCCTGGATCTCAGCCCACCTGGGACGAGGACGCTGAGGGGTCCCGGAGCAGCCAAGTCTCACTCCATCACTATGACGCCCGGCGAACGCGCAGCCCTGATGGGGAAGGCTGGCCTTTGCCCTCACTCAGGGGCGTGGCCACGTGCCAGTCCTTCTGGGCTCCGGCCTGCTGGCTGGCTGGCTCCGGGGAGGTGCTGCCTGCAGACACCACCTTCGGCCCAGCAGACTGAGCCACGGAGAGGCTGGGCTCTGTCCTGCTCTGTGGGGCTAGAGTCCAGCAGGCGCCTGGTGGCACAGGTGTGGCTGGGCCCGACTCTCCTGCGGGACACGGCTTCACTGCAGAGCCACCGCCTGCCCGTCTGACACCGACTGCGGTGGAGGCCGCGTGAGTCTCCAGCCACAGAGAGGACGGCGCGTGGACGTGGGGAACAGTCACTGTGGAGGGGACCTACAAGCAGCACCCACCCCGCCTCCACCTCTGGGCTCCCCGGCTCTGGCCTCCGCAAGGTGAGGGTCACAGAGGGTCACAGCGGCTGCAGTGGTTCCACCTCTAAGAGTCCCCGCCCAGCCCACGTCGCTGCCTGGGGGACCTCGAACGGGGCCTGAATGCGTCGGGCGTGCAGACCGCAGCGGTGATGAGCAGGGAAGCGCATACCTGGCGTGTATAGCAGGACATCCACGGCCTGCGGGACAGTCTCTCCGGCTGAAGGGTTGATCTTGTGCCGCAGCGTCTCCGCTGTTGTCTTGGGAACGGCTGTGGGCACTGAAACGCCAACAGAGAGAGCGAGTTTTCCAGACTCTGAAGCGCAGCATCCAACCGCCACGCTCCGCTCTCCCAGGTGCTACTCGGGGGGTGATGCTTCCTAATCTGTGACGAGAAGCCCTTTGAAAGCTGACACTGAAGTGCAGCCGGTGGCCTCTCCCCGCTCCGTGGTTGCTACACTCCGACCCCCGAAGACCCGTCTCTGCAATGGCCCTGGCCCCCCACCGCGGCACTCAACGGAAATGGGAACGCGTAAAAGGAAACTGCGTGCGTGAATTTGGGATCCGGGTGGAAAAGCACGTCGCCGGATAGAAACTGCTTCAGGTGTGTCTCTTACTTTCGCTCTTCATCTTATCGAAGTAGGCCAGCTTGGAGGCGGCGTAAATGGCGCCGGGCGACTGCAGTGCGCCCACCACGGCGTCCATCAGCAAGACATGCGTCAGCGCCTGCTGGATGTACTGCGGGTCCTGCGGGGACACAGAGCCGCCGAGGTCAGGTGCGGCCACCCTGTCAGAGCCGCACGAGGAGCGGGATTGGGGCTTGACGTCCCGTCCTCAGCGTCCTGAGCTAAGACATGCCAGCCGTATGTCCCAGGGCCAGCAGTTTCCGTCCAGTCTGGGGGCCACGCTCTCACGGGCCCCTCCCCACTCCACACAGGGGCACTCGTGCACTGCCCCTGGCCAGAGCGCTTCCCGCCACGGGGACATCCCACCCAAGGGACAGACCCCTCGCAACACAACCTTACTGACACCTGCGCCGCGGTGGCAGCTGCCACCACCCGCACCACTGACAGTCGGGGGCACCACACAAGCCCCCACCTCCCCTCCCTGTGCGCATTCTCTGTTCGCACTCTGGGCCCATCTGTGAGGGGTTCCACGGGACACGCAATCTCCCCTTCGTCCTCCATCTCTCACCACTGTCCCTGGGCCCTTCCGCGACCATGACGTAATCTAAGCCATCAGCTTGGCCCAAAATAAAAGCACAGAACCCCCCGCTACAAGCATGATGCTGTAGGGTGACCCAGGGTGCCCCCTGCTCTAGCCCTAAGCCTGTGGCAGAAGAGGGGGGGGGCACGAAGGGAACCAGGCCTTTGACTGGGTCCAGGGAACTGTGGCAGCGTCAGGGCCCCTGGCCGGACCCCGCCGGTCTCGACTGCCTGCCGACTCTGCTGAGCTCCAGGGACACGCGCATGACCAGACCTTGTGGTCGTCCGCCAGCTTCTTCCCTGCCCACATCTCCTTCACCATCAGGTGCCACAGGTCGCACTCAGACTTTAGGTTCGCCTCGAAGACCTCCTTCTTGGACGCTGTTTTAATCTTTAAAGTGGGTACCCGGAGAAACAGGACGGCGACGGTGGTGCTCCGGACGTCCTGTACAGGGGAGGTGGGGGGGATGGTGAGCACAGCGCCCTCCAGGGTGCTGGGACCGAGGCGGCCACAGAGAGTTGGGAGAGGACAGGGTGGGCAGGGGAGGTGCGGTGGCCTCTGAGGACCATGGCTGTCTGCAGCGTGCTGGCTGAGGGGACCTGGGAGGGCCCCCGGCTGTGCCTGGACATGAGGGCAGACAGAACCCTCGGGCTGGTGGGGACAGGAGGGGGTCCCAGCAGGACCGGGAAGACACCGAGTGACCCCGGTCCCAGAAGGGGGTGGAGGGGCAGGGTGGTGGCAGGAGCCTCCCTGTGACCCTAGTCTCAGGAGGGGACGATCACGTTGGGGTGGGTCTGAGGGCTCAGCGTCCCCCTGGCAGTTCACGGGGACTCGTCCACGGCACTGAGAGGTGGCTCACCCTCTTGCCCCTCCCAGGTTTCTGACGTGGGCTCCAGGGGAAGAGCTACGGGAAGGGTCCGTGGCCCAGCAGTTGCCACGGCACATGCTTCACTGCCTCCCCCCCAGAGAGTCTTTGGCGCAAACCACACACGCAGCCCATGTGGGCATGACAGACACACCACACACCCCGCCCCCCCCCCAGGCGTGAGCTGAGCCGCGCGGGCGCTCACAGGGCAAGGGCGTGCACACCTCCATGTCCCGGAAGGTGGCGATGTCCACATGGCCCGGCTTGCCCTCCGTCAGCAGGAACAGGCGCTTCTGGGTCATAGCGATCTTGCCCACGCCGCGGCTCGTCTTCACGGAGCCGGAAAGCTTGTACACGCACTCGCTC
The DNA here is from genome assembly GCA_004026765.1 of Micronycteris hirsuta. Lineage (NCBI taxonomy): Eukaryota > Metazoa > Chordata > Mammalia > Chiroptera > Phyllostomidae > Micronycteris > Micronycteris hirsuta. The sequence continues at coordinate 36,084 of PVJI01003181.1, forward strand.
TTGTCCAGGTGCGCCAGCACCGATGCCGGCAGGCTGGCCTCCTGGGCCTCCGCTTCTGTCTCCTTCCAGCAGGTGTAGAAGTCCTTGAACGTCTCCGGGTCGATCAACTTCTGCTGTCCTATGTTTCATAGAGGAAAGAGGGATTTCTCATAGCCACCTGCACAGTCATTCACTGAAGAAGTGGCGCAATCCCCCAGCAGGGCAGCAGGTGGCGCCAGCACCTGTCCACCTGGATGGAAGGAGGGCAGTGCAGGGGTGCAGTTCTCCCCTCCCTTCCTGGCCAGGGGCCTGGGGCCCGGTTGGCAGCACCCGACCTGCTGAGGGCAGGACCCTGTGCTCCCTGTCCCCAGCCTGGCTGTGCGGCCACATCCCTGCACAGGCACATGTCACGGCTGCAGCCAAATATGGCCTACCTCAGTAGCCCCAGCAGCCACCCGGGGTGGCCGGTGGTGAGGGCCCCATCCCATGCCGGGAGAGGTCTAGGAAGCACCACTGATGCTGTCGGAGTTAACTGAAGTCGCACGGTGGCCCAGGTGCAGGGTGGTTTGGGGGGAGGCCCCCCCCAGGGGGCTGCTTGCCCGCACTCAGGGTCTGCAGAGCCTCAATGTCACCAACGGTGGTTTTTTAAAGTAAAATCTCAGCTGTTTCGTTACACCACTTCGTTCCAAGAAGGTGACAGCGGAGGGAAAGAGAAGTGTCCCCATGTGAGAGTGGGCAAAGACACCGCAAAGGCAGCGCCGAGGAAGAACCCAGAGTGGCTCCGAGCGACGAGCGGACGTCCCTGGGAACCACAGTGCGCTGTCACCCAACAAGCAGGGTGATGACAAGGAGGTGCCGCCTGGGACGGGCCCCACCCCCCAGGCTGGGATTCTGGGCACAGATCCTGCAGCAGGCGTGTCCCGGGTGGCTGTGAATGCGGCCCAATGTGAAATCGTAAATGTACTTAAAAACTTCTTTTTGCCCATCAGCTGTCGTTAGCGTTTGTGTATACTTAACGTGTGGCCTGAGACAACTCTTCTTCTTCTAGAGTGGCCCAGGGACGCCACAGGTTGGCCCCGCCTCTCCCCAGGACCTGGAGGCCACCCAGGAACAGGCGTGGAGACAGGCAGGGCGGCGTCCCCATGTGGGTAACGGAACAGGGAACCTCACTGAACTGAACACCGCCTGGCAGTGAACGCCCACTGGCGGCAAACCCTCTCCACCTACTCCCATCAACGCGGCGCTCGGGGAAAACGGCGTGGGATGTCCTCAGTGCAGCCACGCGCACACAGTCAAAGAGACGACCCGATGGACCATTTCCAGATGCATCCGTTTGCAGAAAACGCACAGAAACATGGGAAAAAGAGAGGCTTGAGCTGGGCCAGTGGCCCGTTTGGGGGAGGGGCAGAGAGGGCACTGAGCGAACCAGACAGGAGCAGTCGATGCAGTCACAACGCTCAGGACGGGGGAGGGGGGGCCTCCCCCCCGCAACCCCTGTCACCCTTCCCGAGACCCTGCCCACCCCCGGGAGCCCCAGGCAGAGACCGGCCAGGGCGGCGCTTGCCGCTGGGAACTCTTACCGACGGTCAGGGCCTCGAACAAGCGGCTGATGGTGTTGACGTCCCTGACGATGCCCGACTCCTGGACCCTGCGCACGAACTCGTCCAGCTGCATGTGCTTGCTCGGCAGCTCGAAGTGCTTCACACGGTCATCGGCCTTGGGGGCCTCCCCCGGCTGCTCCAGGACTTCGCTGATGAGCCTGCGCAGCTCGGGCCTGCTCTCAGCCTGGGCCCGCGCGGGGCCCGCCATGGACTGCACGGCACGCCGCACCAGGTCGGCGGGGAAGATCCGCAGGTCTGTCTTGTATAGACTCTGGAAGTCGAGCAGGGCGTCCAGCAGCTGGCCCTGCGTCAGGTGGATGAGCCCCCGCAGGTAGAAGTAGCGGGCCAGCAGCACAGAGTTGTCGGGCGCCAGGCCGCTCATGGCCTTGCTCAGCAGGGCCACAAAGTCGCCATAGTAGGTCTGCACGCACTGGCTCACCAGCGGGAAGTGCACTTCTGGGATCTTGAATGTGTACGTCGGCCGGGGGCTCGCGTCCGGAACTAGAGGGCCGGAGAGGGCAGCAGGCCGTGAGCACCGCCCCGAGCACACACACGCATACCTGCCCACTCCCACTCATGCTGTCAGGGGCATCAGCCTCAGGCCCCGTGGAGCAAGAGCCTGTGGCCTCTTCCGGGAAGTCTCACGGACCCCAAGCCAAACAAGCAGCCTGCACTCGCCTTCCACGGCGTCCCGAGGACAGCAGGCCCACCCTGCAGCCTGGCAGAGGGGCGGGGAGCCCAGGGGAGCGCTCAGAAGCTGCAGAACACGCCCCCAGGGGAGCGAGCACAGGGCAGAGGTGACAGGAGGAACTGCAGGCCCGGAGAGGTGCGGTGGCCTGCCAGGCCCACAGCCCGGGCAGCACATGCGAGGACTCCCAGCAGCCCCTGTGGAGCCCTTCCGCCGCCCCCTTCCCAGGACGCTCCGCCGTCAGAGGCAGCTCCTCCTGCTGTCTGGCCTCTGCAGGGTTGTCGGGAGGCGCCGGCCGGTGCCGGGCCTGAGACAGCGGCCACCAGGGAGCCTCCCGGTTCCACAGGGAGTGAGACTTCGTCTGCGTGGAGCAGGGCCCAGGTATAAACAGGTCCGCTTTCATCCCGCAAACGGGGTGGGGCAGGGAGGGGGTCCTCTGTACCCCAGGACCAGAAAGGCCTTGGCACTCACTGGGGGCCAGAAGGTCACTGTGTCCCACTGGACACTGATACACAAAACATGTATTTTGCACACACAGACACGCACATGCATGTGAAAGGCACACGGTGCAGCAGCGTTGCCTTTCGCAATGAGACCGGGTGGTGGGCAGTGCAGACGAGAAACCGTTTCCTACAATGAACACGGTTTCCAAAATGGACGTTCTAAGAACATCACAAATACAGTGATTAAAAAAAACCCGTCCCCTTCCCTGAATGGAGCTTCGGTGTCTTTCCAGGACCTGCGCGGGGACAGCCCGCAGAGCCGGGGAGGGGCTGACTGTCACCTGCGCTGCAGCCCCTGCCGCGGCTGGCCGGGGTGTCAGTGTGGAGCGAGGCGTTGCGGGGCGGCAGCTCGGGGACGGCGATGTCCTGCAGGTTGGGCATGCTGACCACCATGCGCCGGTGGGCTGTGCGCCGCGGCGAGGGTTTGCATGAGGCCATTTTCTCGATGGTCGGTCTTCTGGGACTCCCAAGCATCCCGCCAATTCTGGGGAAGAAAGAAGCGATGTGTGCCCGACATGAAGATGGCTGAAGAACCAGCCTCAACTACGTGCGCTCCCCAGGGGCGTGGCCAGCGTCCAGGCCTCGCACACGAGCGGGAAGGTTAGCGGCACCGCACGTCCACATCTCCCCAGGGGCAGGGAAGGCTGGGGGACGGACCGCACCCCGGGGGAGCCCACAGCACCCAGAACCCGCGGGGCCCTCACCCGCTGTGGCCGCCCATCGGAGGGTCTCAGGAAGGGCCCCACGAGAACACGGAAAGAGTGAGAAGGAAGACAGGGAGGGAACGCCCGAACACAGATGCAGGCGTGCGAACGCAGAGGGCGTGCCCCCAAAGAGAAAGCCCAGCTCATCACAGCTGCTGAGAGGCAGTCTCCCTGCTGCACCTGTCCTCTGCCTGTGCAAGTGGTGCCGCGCGACCTCACACCCCACAGGGCAGACGCCGCACCTGTCCTCCTCGGACTGCGTGCTGAGGTCCAGCTGGGCGAAGGCGTCCATCCTGCGGCTGAGCCGGGCTTTGAGGAAGGAATGGAATGTGTAGGTGTCCAAGACCTGGAGGAGACGGCAGAGGTGGCTGACTGGGACCCACCCCCCTGCCCCCCGTGCCGCCCCTCCCCCAGCCCACAGGCCTCTGGCCCACACCAGCTCCAGTGGACACGGCCCCAGACACAGCTTTCCTACTTTGTCCCAACCTCCCAACACCTTCGGCCGACTCCTCACGGCAGGAACCGATGGCCAGTCCATGCTCTCGGAGAGGCACGGGAAGCTCAGGCGCAGGCCCCTGCCCCACGATGGCACGGCCACGGCCTCTGGGTTTTGTCATGGATTCTGGGATGCCCTGGGGACTGTGGCGGTCCCTGCACCCCACGCCTCACAGCAGCTGCCCTGCCTGCCTTCCCTCTGCCCTGGGGACACCTGCCCGGAGCCCCCGCCACCCCCGCAAAGGTGAGCGCCCCAAGCCAGGGCTCAGGGAAGAAGGAGCTGGAAAGCCCAAGTGCCAAGCAAGCAAGTGCCCACAGGAAGATGGAGGGCAGGCCGCGGGGTCAGGAGGAAAGGCCAGAGGAGGCCACTAAAGGACCGCCATGGAGCCAGCCCACGAGGACGGGGACATGCAGGGGGCTCAGCCTCCCCTAAAAGTGTGGAACCAGGCCCTAAGGAAGCAGAAGACCTGCACGTGGCTGATCTGCCAGAAAAAACCCTGGAACAGTCCCTTTCCTAGTAACAGACGGGAAGGAAACCAGCCAGATGCCGGGGAACAGGCGGAAAGAAAGACAGAGAGGGCCACGCCCTGACCCTGGGCCACCGCCGGGGACAGCGGAAGGAGTGCCGGGCACCGGCTGGTGACACCGGGGTGCCACGGGAACAGGGGGGCGCAGGATGGTTGGGAGGATGGGAAGGTCTCCACCCAGACGGCGGAGGTAGCTCCTCAGGTGGCACGTGTCAAAACTCATCACACTGGGCACTTCAAGTGGGTGCATTCTGCTCTGTGTAGATTATACCTCAGGACGCGGCCAAGGGACGGACAGGAGCCACGAGGACACGAACTTCTGGGAAAGCTAACGCAGCGAGATGCTGACAGACGCGAAAGCACGGGTCACGGGGAAGTGCGACCCGCGACCCGCGACCTGCAGGGAGGGTGGGGGTCGCCGGGCACGCGCGCCAGCCTTCCTGACCTGCTTGTAGAAGCGCTGGTCACTGGGAGCTCGCGTTTTCAGAAACTCCTCGCTGTTGAACACTCTGTGCTCGTAATTCAGGTGGTTCTTCACCTCCCTGGCAAAGACAGGGGCGGTCCAACTGTTGGGATGTTCTTAAACATGTGAAAACCCGTCAGTCCAAGAAGCAGAGAAACGGCCAGAAGCATGCTTGGAAAAGCCCTGTCCTTCAGCAAGGCCATCCAGGCCACAGGGACGGCGCGTGCAGCCGTGCTTGGCGGTCGAGTGGTTTCGGGCTTCAAGCACAGCCGTCCCTCCAACCAGAATGACCGGGAGGGGCCATCACCTTCGAGCCCCCCAGGGCCTCACAGAAATAAAGGTGCAAGGACCAACAACTGCTCGTACAGACAAAACCGGGTCTGGGGGGTGAGCCGGGAAGGGCAGCCAGACTGCGGGCTAACCCACCCAGGCCACCAGCCTGAGCCCCCTCCCCCTGCCGCAGGCCCCCCGGCCACGTCCCCACTTCGCACCCGTCTCCTTGTCTGCAACTCTATGGTGATTGAGCTCCCAGGTCTCAAGTGACAATCTACAAACACAATCTGTACTTCCACAGCGTGAGGCAGTATGTAACAGGGGCACTGTTTTCTTCGCTGGGAGGGAACAAAGTTTTATTGTCTGCAATCACGTTTTCTCCTTTGTTCATGAACGTATCAAACTTTTAAAGTGTTAAAAAGAAAAACCTTGTTCAGAAAAGATTTCCTCTTAACAGAACAGAAGAAAACCACCGTTTCTGCAACCACATCACCCGCTTTGAGCAAAGGGACCATGTGAAACCCCGCCCCCCCCGTTTGTTCCTCGTGAACGGTCCACTTTATGCGAACAGATGCATTGAAGAATGCGGCCCTTAAAGTGTCCACTTCGGAACAGCCACACGGCTCACAGGCAGGCTCCAGTCCGCACCCTCGGGGAGGAGGCCCGGGAAGGGTGCAGAAAGTACCTGAAGACGCTGACAAGCAGCTGCAGCGTGAGCCGCTGGATCTGGCCGTTGAGCCTCTGCTGCCAGGCCCGCCGGCGGGCGCGCCCCTCGTTCAGGTCAGTGCTGGAGCCCAGGTGAGCGAGGTCCAGCTCGCGGTGCAGCTGGAGGCTCTGAACCCTGGAGGGGAGCAGACGCCAGGTCAGGGATGCCCCTTCCTGGGGAAGGCAGGCGATCGGGGAAGGCAGGCGTTCAGAATACGCGCCAGTAACTGGGGGACAGGCCCTTAAAAACACACCCCGGAGGAGTCTTCTCCTCCCGACACAGACAGCTGATGGGCGCACAGCCCCGGAGGCCCTGACTCCGAGCGCACTTTATCCAAGACGGGCCCTGGGCCCCGCGCTCTGCCGAGGGGCCTGGCATTGCATGAGGCGGATGGAACGAGAGAGGGGGGAGACTCCGGTGCCTTCCGCGGAAACCACGCAGGAGGAAGGAAGAGCGGGCTGACCCATATCCCCAGATTCACGTTGGGGCCCCAGTGCCTCAGACTGACTGTGACAGGTGAGGTGGCTTTAAGGAGGTGACTCAGCTAATGTGAGGTCACCAGGACGGGCCCTGACCCCTGGGACTGGTGCCCCAGAAGAAGAGGTGATCACAGAGGTGTGACAGAGGGACTGCCCAGCAAAGGGGCCTCCAAGGAGCCAGCGCTGCCCGTGCTGAGTCTCGGGCGCCAACCCCCAGGACAGGCAGACGTTGGATGGGCCACCTGCGGGGGCTCTGGCACAGCCGTGCCACCCGACGCAGGGCCGGCCACAGAGACAAAGGCCACGCGCTCCGCCCGCCCCCCTCAGGCTTCAGCTCAGCCCCCATCCCGGCTCCCGACAAACAGGCCAAATAAATGGACGACAGCCCCACTGACTCCTCCTAGACCGCACTGCAGGTTCCGCAGAGCCAGCCCAGCCTGGCCACGTGCCGGGCCCACCCCGCCCTCGTCCACAGGGGCTTCTGGAGTCTCTGACCGAGGCCCACCCCGCAGGCTGGCAGGGCTCAGGCAGCGTCTCTCCCACCACCACTCCTTTGGACCCCAAAGGAAGACAAGTGCCCACAGAACAGCCGGCCTGGGAGGCCAGACACCCGGGACACACCTCCACCGACACGACAGTGACAACACCCCTCCCGCCCTCCCAGGCCCGGCTGTGTGCAGGGCCCCGCCAAGCCTCCCGCCAACAGGACAGGGCCGCGGGGCCCGCCCGGCTGGAACTCACATGGCTGGCCCACAGCGGGCCAGCGGCACTTGGCAGGAGAGAAGGGAAAAATCTAGGAGCTGCGAAATGAGGTGGAAAACACGAGAGCACGGACAGAGCAGGCGCAGTGAGAGGCAGTCCCCTGCTCGGGGGTCACATCCCGCCAGGCCCCAGGACGGACAGTGTCACAGGGCGGGGGCTGCATGCGGCGGGTGTTGGAAGCACACCTAAGGGTGGACAGATGGTGGGGGCTGGGCGGGTGGATGGAAGGACGGCCGGGAGAAGCAGGAATGAGTGAACAGACAAGAAGGAGCACCACCGAGCCGGGCACGGGGTCCCGGGCACAGGGGAGCGGGAGGGCTCCTGGGAGCTGCGGCTTCACTGACCCTTCAAGGCCGTCATGATATTTTGTGCGGTCAGGATAAAGGCAAAATGGTTTCGTTTTTAAAAGCTCAGATGATTTCCTGACGACAAACACAAAAGCCTCCACCAGTGAGATGGGAAGACGTGTGCGAGCGGCCGGGAGGGGCTGGGACAGAGGTGTTTTCCACCACACGCGGCCTCCGGCTTTACCTCTGGACGAACATCTGCGCCGCCAGGAGAGGGACGTCAGGGATGTCCACGTCCTCGCCGCTGGAGGAGGTGACACTCCCGGTGTCGATGTTGACCAGAACGAGGCCATCGGCTTCCTGTGGAAGAGCATGAAGGCCGACGTGAGAATCTGAGTCCGTCTTCGAAAACACGAGAGCGCACTCTGCACTCCCGAGACAGTGTCGTCACCACGGCCCTGCTCTACTGGCAGGGCCCAGGGCCTTATCCGCGCCACCCCTCCCCGCCCCCGGAAGTGCGGTGAGGGCCACGGGCTCCGTTAGCGGCTGAGTGCCTCGGTCTTCGGGTCAGGATTCCGATGCGCACCGCCGGGCTTTCACCGGCCCTGGTGCAGACACGCAGGCACAACTTCAGGGAGCCAGGAGAGAACATTCCAGAGCTGCCCCGCCAAGTGCCTGGTGTGGCAGGGCCCTGGGCTGGGCGACCGCGCGCACTCACGATTTTTTACATGTGGGCATGGCTCACTTGTGAAGTCTTATCTGTGACCAAGGACACAAATACCGACTCACGCTGGAGTCCTGAGAGCCCTGGAATGCGGCACGGGCTCTCTCTGCGGGCCACCACTCCCGCCAGGTCCCGCCTGGCATGAAATACGCAGACGGCGTCTCCCAGGCCAGACACGGGGGCTCTACGTGAGCTGTGTCCAGCGGGGCCTCTGTAGGTGTCCGTGCTGATGTGGGCGGGTCATGGCACAGACGGGCACAGGCCGGTGTCCGAGCCCCAGCATCACCGGCAAAACCCCCACCCCGAGCGCTTTCGGTGAAGTCCTGCTGCCCGTCCCGACACCCCCAGAACGGGCAGGCCACTGGAAGGGACCCTTTGGGACTGCGGGCTGGGACTGCTGAGTAAACACGACAAAGTGTTTCCCTTCTGAAACAGCTGCAGCAAGACGGTTTTTGCCCCTGAGGACTACAAAAGACACAGTTTTAGACTTCCGAGCACAGCCTATTTTTTTCTCATGTGGAAGGTGGGCTGGGAGACATTTTTCCATTCCTTCCATGAAGGTCTGAATGGCCTTTTCTTAAAGGGTGTTTGTGCCCCGGTGAGTCACTGCTTTGGCAAGGGCCCCAAGATGCCCGGCTCCTCCCCAGGAGGCTGGCCGGCACTGTGCAAGGCGCCTCTCTGGATTGCTCTCGAAGGGAACACAGGGCAGCGGGCTGCCCCTGAGGACGGGCAGGGGTCTGGTCTTCACTCTGTGCTGTGCCCCCTTAGCACCTCTCCAGATGAAACCCTGCAGGAACTGCCGGCAGGCACACGGAAAGGTGAGGTGCTCCACGCCGGGGGTCACGGGAAACACGCATCACACCACCACGAGATCCCATGTCCCACCCTAGGATGGCTCGGCTCCGAAAGGCAGACCACAGCAAGCGATGGCGAGGGCGTGGGGACACCGGAGCACTCCGGATTGCTGGTGGGGACGTAGCGTGGGGCAGCCGCTGCGGGGAACAGTCTGGCAGCGTCTCAAAGGGTTAAACGGAGTCATGGTGGGTGCAGGCACCCGCCCCACGCCCACACGGACACTCGCACACACACGTTTACCGCCGCATTACTCAAAACGGTCAGAAGGCAGAAACGACCCAGACGTCCACCAACGGATGAGCGAAGAAGCAAACGGTGGTGCATCCGCAGGGTGAAACCCTAAAATAGAAGTGAGGTCCTGCTGTGTGTGGGGCGGATGAACCTCAAAACCTCGGTGCTGAGTGGAAGCTGCCGACGCCAAAGGCCAGAGTGAGTGACGCCATCTGTGTGCAGCCTGTGGGCGTGGAACGGGTGAGTCCAGGGACAGAGTCGGTGGCGGCAGCCAGGGGCTGGGGGAGGACAGAATCGGGGGGCAGTGCACAGGGGTTCTTGGTGGGGTGACAAGAATGTCTCAAATTAGTTGGCACAAAGCTAGGAAGTTACCAAAAGCCGCTGAACTACCGTATTTTGTGATGAATAATGCACACTTTTTGCCCATATTTTTGAGGGAAAAATAAGGGTAGTACTTTTTTTTTTTTTTTTTTCAGAGAGAGGAGAAGGGAGGGAGAAAGAGCAATGTATGGTTGCCTCTCACATGGCCCCCACCGGGGACCTGGCCCGCAACCCAGGCATGTGCCCCGACCGGGAATCGAACCGGGACCCTCTGGCTCCCAGCCCGCGCTCAATCCACACTGAGCTACACCAGCCGGGCGGGTAGTACTAATTCTATATCTACATACAGAATTAGTATATAAAACACGGGTGTGCATTATACACGGCAAAACATGGTGTACGTTTTAATTGGGTAAACTTTGCAGCACACAAATTGCATCTGGATAAAGCTGTTTAAAAGAACCACGCCGGCTCTGCCCGCCGGCCCGCTCCAGATAGGGATCACGAATCTGCGACATTAGCTCACCGACCAAACGCACGCTGTCACCAGGCAGTGAAACGACAGAAACAGCTCCATTTATTAAGCACTCACCATGTGCCCCCCACGGCTCCAGTGACCCCTTGACCCCCGTCCCCACGACGCGGCGGGCACTTTCACTGTCCCTGCACCAGGAAGGCGCTTCAGGGCTCCACATTGTCCCCAGCCTGTCCCCCAACAAGGACGTGGCCACCGAACTCAGCAAGGCCCATGAGCCCCACTCACGCCGGGCAGCACGCTGTGTGCACCAGTACCTTCTAGGATGAAGGTCCAGAGGACGGCAGAAGCCTAATAAAAAATCTCTTAGAGAAAGACAGCGTGGAGCAGTGACAATGGCAGACGCCGTCTTCCGTGGCCCAGTCACATGCCGGACACTGAGTGGGGGCGCGGACTGCCTCAGCTCGGAGCCCTGCCCGCTTCACAGATGGGGAAACTGAGGCTTAGCACAGGCGAGCAACTCACTCGCGGCCACACAGCGCATATGCGAGCAGCAGAGGCTACGCCCAAAATCGGGCTCCATCAACCCCCCGCCCACACTCTCCGCACTGAAAACCTCTGGGAAGCCAGCCAAGCTGCTGTGACCGCAAGTGTGTCGAGAAGCCCTGAGGGAGGCTCAGGACACCATAGCCCAGAACACACCCGAGGTCCGCGGGGGAAGGGGCGTGGACCCTGTATGTGTGGCACCAGGCACAGGGTGTTCCCGGAGGACACGGTGCCATCTCTCCGTGGCCGTGTGCCCGGCCCTCACTTGGGGCACTTTCTAAGTGACTTCCCTAGTCCCCGCCAGGGGCGCACAGGAATTTAGGGTCCTGGGCCCGGGGGCCGATACCTGACCTTGCTGACTTCTTCGAAGTGGCGGATGTGGCAGCCCATGAGGAAGGACGTGGGGGCCATGAGGAAGTCCAGCATCTGCCCCGACAGGATGGGGACGAAGGTGTGCTGCCACTGCAGGGGGTGCAGGTAGATCAGGAAGCACTCGGCCACCAGGGTCAGCAGCGCCCAGCTGGCTGAGAAGAAGACGATTCGCTGCTCCGTGAGAAGGCACGTCAGGACCTGGGGGCGGACAAGCCACAGACGCACGTCCGCCGGGGCACGGCCAGTGGACGCCGCTGCTGACCACGCCCCCCAGGCCAGAACGTGGGTACAGGTTCTGCCCGTGTTTCCCTGCTCCACCTGCCGGAACAAAAGCTGCCGGAGTGCCCCAAAAAGCTGCAGTTTGCAAACAGCGTGCACTGTGGCGAGTGTGGGCCGTGAACGACGGAGCAACATTCCGAGCGCACTGGTCTGTGCGCTGCGGAAGGCGCTGCGTGCGACTCCTCCCTGCCGCAGCAGCCATGTCGGGGCCACGCAGCCGGTCAGCAGGGGACCCTCAGGGGCGGGGGCGCACCTGCAGCACCTTCTCAGGGCGGAAGCACAGCAGGGGCAGGTGCAGGTCCAGGTCGATGACGGGGCTCTCAGGGTCGGCCCGCGAGGGGAAGACGACCTGCAGCGGCTTCATGTTGAAGACCTGCGAAGACCGAGCGCCCATGAGTTCAGAGCGCGGCTCCTGGGGGCGGCCGACAGGCCTGACAATCAGGGCCAGAAAGCACCTGTGTTGGAGACCATTTCTGAAGACCCACGCGGTCGTCACCTGGTATGCCGCAGAGCTAGCCTGGGGATCTGCCCACAGGACCAGGGCGGTGGGTCCCATACGCTGAGCTCAGCAGGCTTTGCTCAGCCCAGGCTCCTCGAACTCTTTAATTATTAGCAAAACGAAGGCACACCACCCCCCAGCTGTCCGTCCCCACGAGCGCCAATTCCAGATGGAGCACGTTCGGACGAATCCTAGCCGGCACACCTCATCATTCATAATTGCCACATGGCATGGATTCTCCTAGTAGTTAAGAGCTAAAGTTCCTTTAAAGACAGATAATTCAAAAAGCATTAAGAAAGATACTTTCATTTTCTAAATATGATTTTAAACTAACACTTCAAATTCCGTATTCATAGGATGCCTATGTGATGTGCCAAAGGATGTGGTGGGCACAGGGGGAAGCTGTGGTCGCCTCCAGGGGCAGGGCTCCAGGTGCCCGGCTGCCCCTGCAGGTGAGCAGCACAGAATGGCCTGAGTGGGGGCCAGGGACTGGGGGCAGGAGCGGAGGGAAGAACCCGATCGGGGGGTGCTGACAGCGGCAGCAGGTCCTCCGTGAAAGCCTGCGGTGCATACGGGACAAGAAAACAGGTTTGGCGATTTCGCTGCAGGGAGAAAACATGCCAGTCGCCCACATAACAGAGAGAGACACGCCCCCAGTAAAGGCTCCCCGCAGAGGTTTCTGGGAGCTGTCCTCACGGGACTCCTGATAAACTGGACACATTTTCGACTGCCGAGAACCAAAACGTAAAACACCACCCTGGCTGGTGTAGCTCAGTGGATTGAGCACGGGCTGGGAACCAGAGGGTCCCGGTTCGATTCCCAGTCGGGGCACATGCCTGGGTTGCAGGCCAGGTCCCCTGTGAGGGCCATGTGAGAGGCAACCATACATTGCTGTTTCTCTCTTTCTCTGTCTCCCTCCCTTCTCCTCTCTCTAAAAATAAATAAATAAAATCTTAAAAAAAAAAAAAAAAAACGTAAACCACCAAGGTCCACTTGTATAATCTGCCAGAGGGACAACAGCGTGAAACTGAGTCAGTATTTACACCGCATACATTTCTGTATGATGTTTGTTTAATATGTGTCCTGTTTTCTGTGCATTTTTTTAAAAAGGAAGCATCCTATGGTTAAATTAGTCTGGAAAATGCTGACTCAAATAGGTTTCATCAGCCCTGGCTGGGGAGCTCAGTTGATTGGAGCATCGACCTTGATATGCCAAGGTTGTGGATTCGATCCCTGGTCAGGGCACATATAAGAAGCGACCAGTGAATGCCTGAGTAAGTGGAAGAACAAATTGATGTCTGTCTGTCTGTCTGTCTCTGTCAAATCAACTTTTACAAATTAAAAAAAACAAACCAGACTTCACCCCCGGGCTCAGCAGTCCGACCTATCACCCAACAAAAGCGGAACGTGGTCTGCCCATCTCAAACCCTCCTCACCCCCGAAGCCCTCCTGCCACGAAGTAGCCGGTGACGTCTCAGAACCAGCAGCGCTCCGCAGAGCCAGTCTGGGAAATGGCTATCAATTAAACAGCGCAGCGGCACTGTGAGTAACAAAAACACATATAGACATAACCAGTGACTTATCACTATTCACACTGAACAGCAGAAAGCCCTACCGAGTTAAATGTAACACCCAGTACCCCAGACGAACAACAGGGGTACTTATGTTACATTTGTAACATAAGTAAATGCTAAGTGCTTTCTGCAGAGCGGGAAATGAACTGACGTGTTAACTACTAAAGGGGCCAGTTACTCCTTATCCTGAGCCGGTCAGCAAAGCTCAAGCCAACGTGACTGAAGCACAAAATTTCATTTCTAAATTTTTAGGAAATTTCTATTTTTAGTTGTTTGGCCTTTAGAAATAGTGTATAAAAGGCCTGTAAGTCACGTGAGAAGCAAGATTCAGGCGCAGCTAGAACTTAAGAAATCGTTTAAAACACTGAAGCCACCAGCGCTGCGCTACTTTCACCGTTCGCAGAGAAAAGACACAATTACCAAATGCAGCGGTCCAGGCGGAGGGCTCGGGATTAGAGACAGTTTCGCAGCAAAATCTTTTATGTGGTTGTCAACTTCAAAATCCTTACAGAGCTTCAGGTGGGCCAATAAACTGGAATGGGAAGAAGAAAGTTGCATCACAAGGTAGATCTGAGAACCCAGTGGCGACCCCGACCCTTCTGGTCTGGGCGGAGTCTCTGCGGGCCAGCAGTGCTGGGCGCTCACTGCGGGCCGGGCAGCCGGGGAGTCCTGCAGGGGCCGCGCGCACTCGGGGCTCTTGTTGGGGGGCGGGGCCTGCCACATGCTGCTCCTTGGCCTGGGTGCCGGTCCCACACGTGTGCTCCATCTGGGGCGAGCCGCCGGAGCCCCTGCCTCTCCCTAGGGGTTGCCCTTCAGGGAGGGCACACGGCCTCTCAAAGTGAAGTGCCGGAGAGCTTGTCCCCAAAGTGCATCCTGACGTTTGACGTACGTGGTGTGAAGGCACTGGGGGAGAAGGGGAGCCTGGGCAGAGGGGCTGGGAGCAGCTCCGAGGGGCCCGAGGGAGCTCTGGGGGGATGAGAACAACACGGGTCCTGACCAGGGGGCCGCACGGTGAGACACATTGGGCAAAACTCAGCCAGCTGGACGCTCGGCAGGGGCGGGCTTTCCCAGGCAAAGCCGACCGTCAGAGGCTGAAGTACACGCCCTGTCACAGCGTAAACTCTAGGGGACCGCGTCCCTGAGAGTGACACCCTGGTGCGTGTTCTCACAGACAAGCACATCTGTCTGCTCCCCACCTCATGCGTCCACTGGACAGACAGTTCTGGTGGCTCACGACAGGGTCGCCCTGCGCTGACCCCAGGCAGTGACTGCAGTGGCGGATGAGACACAGCTCAGCCCTCAGGAGGGAGCCCACTGGGGCCCCCACCAGGGTGGATGTTGCTGCTGTGCTAGCCCAGAGGTGGCCGTGGGCCGTAGAGAAGGCCAGCGGGTCCCGCGTGGCCAGACAGTCAGAGCCAAGCTGTGCCCACCCGCGCCGGACCCGCCCATGCTGGACCCCACCTGCACCAGACCCCACCCGCGCCGGACCGCACGCGGCCACCACGCAGCGTGAGTGCACCAGGTGCTGGCCGTCACAGTGCGTGCGGGTTTCTCTAAGGGACGGAACCGTTCGTGGAGCCTGTGTCAGGACTTGAAGGCAGCCCAGTATCCTCTGCATCTCTACCTATTACAAAACTGTAACAGTGCGAAGGTGAGTTTTTAAAAAGAAAACAAAAACTGCCCATAACCTAAACCTCCAAACGCAACTAAAACATCCGCAATTTTGGTCCATGTCCAGGCACGGCAGACGCAGCCCCCCAGGGCAGAAAACCGGACTATAAACATGTACAAACTCGTGTTGTGATGCTGCCTGGTGAATTTCCGACACGCGTCCTTCCCCAGAGACGGCTTCCAGCTCTGCTCGTCCAGCCAGGGCCAGGAGCGGGGGGCGGAGAAGGTGAAAGACGGCACACTCTTCACGTTGAGCACCTGCCTGCGTAGTGTCCAGCGGGCGAGTGCGTCGTCAGTCACCCCGGAAAAGGTCAGAGCTGAACAAGTGTGCCGGCGGGGACAGGGGCGGGGACGGGGAGTGGCCGCCTGTCGGACCCCCTCTGCCCAGGGGATGCGCTGGCCCCTCCCCGTCTGTCTCAGTTTGTAAAGGTGGGACAACAGCTCCCACCATGCAGAAGAGGACCCTCAAGATTAAACGGCTATTCGTCTTCCAGCACTGAAGATCGCCAGTTCATAAATGAACAGGGACCACATCCTAATTTTCCATTCTAGCGCTTTCCATGCCCCGGCAGACACGGGTTCGATGACCATCATGCTCCATCAGGTCGGCGCTCTGTCCTAAAGACGAGTTACGTCTGCAGCGATAAACGCGGGGACCCAGACCACGGGGATCCAAAGACCAGCCACTTCCAAAAAAAAATAGAGCTGGAATTCGGGTCAGGATCGTGGTTCATCTGATCGGCGGGGAGTCCTGCTCAGCCCCACAACCGAGGTGCGAGGTCGGGACCAACTGTCCTTCTCCGGGAGCACAGGAGGGACCCGCCATGCAGGGCTCTCCAGGACCAGGACACGCCAGGGAGCCGTGGCTCGCTGCCCCTTCCTTAGCCCACCGCCAAACAAGCCCAGGTTCTAGAACGGAACTTGGCGGCGGTGCCCGTGTGGCCGGGGGACAGGGCCGCGTCAGCATCAGGTCCGATGCAATGCTTTCTCGATTTCTCAAAAATCCTCTACACCCTCAGTTTTCAACACAACATCAGCATTAAGTCAGTTAACAATCCTGACCAAAAGAGTAACTTTTAAAATGTTAACAAAACTCATTGGCACTCAGAGCAGCTCCTGTCTGAGTTTCTCAGACAGCCAGGAAAAGAGTTGCCCCACAAGAAACAAAACCCTCCATGTCCGTGTTACTCCCAGCAGTTTGTCTCTATCCCCCCCACCCCCGACCCCCCGCCGTCAGGCCATCTGCACCCACGCGTCGGCATCCCCCAGGGAGCTCCCGCGCCTGCCCGCAGGCTGTCTCTTTGGAGGTGGCCCCGCAGGTGGAGGCGGCGGGGCAGCAGCTCACCAGGACAGGCAGTCCCTGAGCGCGTTGTAGTAGGGGAACCTGGAGACCACGCACACGGCGAAGGGCACGAAGCAGCCGGCGGCGCTCGCGGTCGGCCAGGACGACTCCCGGTGCGGCGTGCCGTTGTAGAAGCAGTGCTCGTCCTACAGGGAGAGCAGTGGCCACAGGTTACTCCCGCCGGCCGGGTCTTGGGATGCGCCCTCAGCAGCACGACCCCTCCAGACAGAAAGGGGACCGCAGGCGCTGGACAGAGCCCTCCCCTCCCACAGCCCCTGCCGCGGCTCCCGTCAGGCTCACTGCCAAGTCCGAGGGAGAACCAGCCTTTCCGACAAGGTGCCAGGCCCCTGGGTGCTCGCTCCCTCGAGGTGCGGAGGTTACAAAGAAGGGAAGCTGAGGACGCACGGGACACAGCAGGACACACAAAGGGGCTGTGGGGCTTGGCTTTACATGGACCAAATGCAGCAACATGGGTGCCCGGGGGCCAGGCGGGGGCAGGGGCAGGAGCGGGGAGCAGGAGGGACCTTGGCCCGTGACAAGGGGTCGCAGCCAGAGAGACACAAGGCAGCAGCGGGCTCCAGAACGCACAGCCCACAAGGGGCGCAGTATTTGGGGCCCATAATCTGGGCCCTGGGTGTGCTATTCGCAAGTTTGGGGTAGGGATGGAGGAGTGTGAGGACAGCTTCAGTTTGGGACTTTTGGAACTGTAGGTCATTGTAAGGTCAACAGCCAGGTAAAGGGAGAAGCCCTGGGCACAGTCAGCCACGTCATGGCCCGCCTACCACCATTTAATGAGAGCCTCCTGCTCTCATGGGTCCTCTCCCGTTCAAATCTGGTTGCGGTGTGACCTCAGACAAGTCACTTGACCTCTCTGTGCCACTGTTTCTCCCCCGTAAAGTGGGATGGTCCTAAGAACCCCACCTGGAGCCAGTCTCAGAGGGAGGGCATGGGCGCCACCTACGTGCAGCGGCCGGTAGTACTGCGCGACCACGCCGTACGTCCTATTTCCACAGACGTCGGTCAGCACCAGGAAGTGGACGCAGTCCTCCTTCGGTTCCGTGGCCACGTTCAGACCCCCTGAGGACGGAAAAAGAAAGATTTTGTGAGGCCTGGGGTGACAGCTAATCATGGTTTATGATCCCTGAGAGCAGAGCAAGAAGCAGCATCAATTTCTACTGGAAATGACCAGACAGGTACTTAGGTCAAGCCCTTGGTCTGAGCTTTCACGTTTTTCTCCAAGCCCAGCCGAAACACGAAACCCCCAAACATGAGCCTGCTGTTCGCAGAACCGGCCACTTTGGGGGAAAAAGACACAACCTGTGCTCCTGGCCCCAGGGACCCAGGAGGTGGTGGGGGGGGGCGGGGGGAGGCGCCGGCTGCCGGGCCACGGTTAACCCCCTGCCAGGCCCTTCTGTAAGACTGATCTGAAGTCAGAGCTGACGGTCCTTTGCAAGCACCGTAAACACACTGTGCGACCTGGCAATCCCCCGTCTTCTGAAATGGGGACTGTGCCAAAAGGTCTGAGCCGCCCTTTCACTTTGAAAGCCCCAAAAGCAGAAGAGCTCGGTCCTGGGGTGGGGCACAGGGGCCTGAGGGACGGCCAGCTCGCTCCAGCCGCACTTGGCTGAGCGTGCTGACTCCTAGACACAGACCACAGGTGGGCACAGTGTACCTGGGAAGCACAGCTGAGGCAGGGCCAGCAGGTCCACACCATTGGGGATACTGACGTCCTCTGCATCCGGCCCCCGAGGGCCCCCCGGGAGGCCCTTGCTGGGCTCCGCTTTGGCTTTCTCCCTCTTCTTCCGGAAGGAGCGCCTCTTGGTTTTGCTCAGGGTCCCGCAGCCCGCACTGGCCAGCGGCCCGTCCTCCCTGCTGACAAACGGAGGCGCAAACACAGACAGCACCTCCGGGTCGAGGCAGGGCAGGCTCTGGGAGCCCCGTCTCTGGGCCACCTGGAACGGGCAGAAAACAGGTGTTAGGCAGTGGCATCAGCCCTCGTGCCCACAAACGCAATGCGGACAGGTATGCACCGTGGCTTCTCCCAGCAGCAGCTCGTGACGGTAAGGAGCCGGGGAAGTCGCCCTCAGGAACCTCTCAGGCCCAACGCCCAGGCAAGCCCAGGCCGCCCTGGTCCTGCAGCATTTCGCAGGATGCGTAGATTAGCCCCTCCTGGACAAGGCTGGTCCTGCGGGGGGCAGCCTGGGCTCAAAACGGGCTCTGTCTCCACTGCGGGGCCAGTGAGGTCCTCAGGAGATGCTGCAGGTCAAGTGCCCAGCGCCTTTCAGTCCCCAGAAGTCCCCATGTCCCCTCACAGGCTGGTGGCGGGGGCAATGATGGGCTCTATCTATTGTCCAAACATTTACAAACATGTTACCAACGCCACGCCCACCATGCCCACCACGCCAGCAAGGCCATCCCCACGACCTGGGAAGGCGGAGCGAGTAGTGAGGCCAGAGTGAGGACACACCTGTCCCTAGGGGTCGATCGAAGGAGGTCACTTCGCCCAGATCCTTCTAAACTTTAACTTGGTACAAGACTGGTTTTAACCTCGCCTTTTCATTCTTCCCCCAAACAATACAAGGAGCACGGGCTCTACTTTCTACATCTTTCCTAACGACAGCACCCGATGAGTCTCTCGGCGGAATTGGGACCAAACGTGTTGCTGTTGGCCTGATTCTAGAGCTTTTGGAACCCCTGTGGGGCACGCTGTCGGAGGGGGGCCAGGGGGCCGGCGCCCCGCCAGCTAAGGGTGGATGAGCGCGCAGCGGCTTCCCTGGAAGGAAGCAAAGGGAGAGGAAGAGGCGGCAGGTGGGGAAGGAGCCTCGACGGGGCCCTGGGACAGGCACCAGGAGGGACACCACTGCCGCCAGGAGGAGTGGCGCCCTGACCCGCGGGAAGCAGCCGACGCCGACATCTCAGTAAGAATCGGTGACACCAGCGGGGCCCCTTCGGCCTGAACTGACGCACGCGGTGACAGCATTTGCAGTCCATGAACGCATTCCCAACTCCAGACGGTCGTGTCTGTGCCACAGAATCTACACTCAGCGACTTCCTCACCTTTGGGAAGCAACTAGTGCCAGCAGAACCAAGACCACAGGTGGGAAATCCAGACGACTGGGCACCTTTAGAACTGCTGGGCGCCACACAATGGGCCCATGTCTGTGGCTGCATGCAGTCTCGGCATGGCTGTCCTTTCAGAACCCGGCGGTCAGGCCGCGGCAACCGTGGCCCTGTGCCCTCCAGTTCTTCTCACGTGTGCAGCTGTGTGCGTAGCAACTGGGACACACCCCTCCCTGCGAGCAACTACAGCCAGAGGAGCGAATGCATTCCATGAGACCACAGATGGGCCCCTTTTCCGGAAGGTTCCCTGAGTCCCCTCCTCCTGATCCTCGGCAGCCCCCTGCAGATCCCTTCTTCCTGCCTTTCACCCGCCCCCCCAGGACTGAACCCTTGGCCCCCAGTCCCTCCACACTACTCACAACACTCACGTGGTCCCGGCTGTGCACTGGGGACAGCTCCCGGAGTCCTACGTCCAGCTCAGCAGCTTTCCAGGCCCAGACTCTACTCGAGTGCCTCTGACCTACCTGTGTGGCTCCCGTAAACTTACAGGTTCAAAAAGTAAGCTCCTGCCCTGGCTGGTGTGGCTCAGTGGATTGAGTGCCGGCCTATGAACCAAAGGGTCACCGGTTCAATTCCCAGTGGGAGCACATGCCTGGGTTGAGGGCCAGGTCCCCAGTAGGGGGCGCTTAAGAGACAACCACACATTGGTGTTTCTCTCCCTCTCTTTCTTCCTCCCTTCCCCTCTCTAAAAATAAATAAATAAAATCTTTAACAAAGTTAAGCTTCTATTCATTCCTCCCACATCACCTCCCGGAACACCCCCGCCCTCACCCCCTCCCGAGGACGGCAAAGGGACCGCCTCGTCTTCGGAGCTGCAGGTCGGGTGAGTCTAGGACTGTCCTGTTTTCTCCTGTGTCCCCACACCTCGCCCAGGCGATGGTGGCCCAGGGGCTGCCTGTCCTCCGTGTCTCCTGGGGCACACGGTGATCCCGCGGGGACACACTCCCCTGGTCTGAATATGGGTCACCACACTGAAGCCAAGAGACTCCTGCCGTTCCCTCTTTTTACCTTTCGTCACTTTAGAGGGACGTGCCCAGTCCGGCCATGCCGGCATTCAGCGGGTCAGCACGCAACTGGTTTTTCCAGAGCGGACATCAGTTCCCTTGTCCCTCTTCTGACTGGACAGGCAACACAGGCTCATGTGAAAAAATGAGGCCCTGCCCCCAAACCCAGGCAGCACAGCCTGGGCCGCGTCCTCCCCACTTCTCCTGTCTGCGGATCGTTCCTTCCGTCAACGTCATCATCCGCTGACACGGCTCCCACTCCGTGGCTGTGGGCTTTCTCCCCCTTACCCACCCACGGGGGCAGACTTCCCTGTTCACCCTGCACATTTGTGACAATTCTATAACGCGTCTGCCCTGTCCCCCACGGAAGGACAGCTGGGCGGCTCTCGAGCCTTCCCAACACTACATGTGCTCAGGAGGGCGGCAATGAGGAGCCCCGCCCAGATATCCCCGCACGTGCGCAAACTCCGCAATGAGAATCGACTCTGAAAGCGCTGAGGGTCCTGCCGGGGCAAGACCTGTTTCCACAGACTCCGCCCACGTGACTTCCTGTGCTTTTCTTGAGGATAGGGACTTAGTAAGCCCCTTCCCCAAAAACATCATTGTAGTTTTAAAAATCTAATTAACAGCTAAATTCACTTGAGCCACAGATTTCTGTTAGACTACGCTGCGGCCCGGACCTCCGCGATGGGATTTGCCTCATCCGTGACACAGAACAGAAATTAGTCATTTCTCAGTGCTCTGGAACTGCTATCCAGCGCAGCTGCTGGGAGCTCCAGGCAGCTACTTAAATTTAATTTAAGTGCAACGTAAAATCCAGTTCTCGGTGGCACCCAGGAGCCACCATCCTGGGTGGCACAGGCATAAAACACTGGCGGTCATCATCCAGAAAGTTCTGTTGGACAGGGCTGGTCTAGAAACGGAAAGGATGCTCTCCACTGAGAATCGCAAACGGGCCTTCACACCGAGAGCTACGCTAGTGACCTACAGGGGAACAGGGGCTCCGAGCACCTTCCCCGCACTGTGCAATGGATGTGTGCTGGAGCCTTCACTCCCCCGCTTAGTCTCCATAGCAATCAAGGAATGGTGGGAAATGGCAATAACCACATCACTCATGGGGGAACTGAACTGTATCCTCCAATTCTCTGTCACTGTCCTCCACAAAACAAGCGCCACCTCGTCAAAGAAGTAAAGGAACCCAAGCACCGGGACACCACGCTCTCCTGAGAGCGGGCTCAGTGGTTCGCACTCCTGAGAGTGGCTCGCACCTCTAGGCTCACCCAACAGACATGCCTACATCGCAGAGAAATGGTGATTTAGAGAAGCAAAATGAAAAGTTATTGAGAAGCCTTGGACATTCAGAGTAGAACTGCTTTGAAAACGACATAAATAAAGTCATCGGGTCGGTCCATTTGAACGTGAACATGAACCTCGCAAGCAGCACCGCCCCAGGAGGTGGGACTGGCGTCTCTGCACCCTTTTCCTGCTCCTGCTGCGACTCTTCTCCCCACCCCTCACCAAGCCTCCAGCAGAAGCGAGGTACAGCGCAGAGTGAAGGTAAGCGGCAGGGCCCCAGACTGCGCACTCCACCCGGGAGGTGTCGTGGCCCGCGGGGTGGGAAGCAGCACTGTAAAGATTTCAGTTGGCCCGCGCTGCAGTCCAAGTGCGTCTCACAAGGGGGCCAGGAACCGCTGTGTTGTAACCCCTGGAGACTCAAGGAGCCTCACTGCAGGGGAGACCACAGCTGAAACCAGGCCATTTCCTACCAGAAGAAAAAGGAGGAAGGGCCATCGGGCAAGCTAGAGGCAGGGAGACAGCTCAGCCACCGGGGCTCTGGTCAGGAGACACAGGCATTTTGGGGGCTCAGGAAGCAAGAAAGGGGAGGGCAATGCAGACATCATTGAAACTGGAGGAGGAGTAGAGACCAGGGAAGCATTCACAGACATGTATTCGGTTATTTTTAGCAACATTTCGATTCTCCGTGACGCCCATTCAACTCTGCAGTGTTAAATATGCAAATACCTCTGTCTGCCTGTCACTGACTCGTCCACATAACCCAGCGGGGAAGTTGGGGGGGTCTCTGACCACACTGGGCATCACTTCCGACCAGAGAAAAGTGACAGTGTCACGGACACCCTCGGCCAGAGAAAAAGAGGGCCTGAGACCCATTCAAAAGAAAGATAAGTTCCAGAACTAAGGAAAACAGAGATCCCAGGAAAAGAACAAGAATGTCCCAAAGTGCTGCTTTCCCAGGAAAAGACTTGAGTTTATCACTTTGGCTGATCAGCGACGGAGAAATGGGGGTGAGGGGTTGGCCCTGAAGCACCCTCTACTATACGTGAGGGGAAAAAATTTCCTCGCAAAACCGCTCAGTGCAGGATATTTAAAGGTGGCCCTTAAGTCTAAAACATCTCATTATGCGGCGAACCGGGAACCTGTGCAATGAACTAAGTCAATTAATGGGTAACAGGTAAGGACTCTGCGCACGAGGCCACAGTTGTCTCGCCCAGGTGGGAGCCCTTAAGACAGCACTTAAGACTGCAGCCCGGGAACGCGGCTCCTCCCTGAGGAACGCGGCGCGGGACGGATGCCAGCGCTCTCCCTGCCGGTAATCTCTGGAACGACTCCGGCGGGTCCCCACCCGTGGGGGGTGGGGGAGCCCCCAGAGGCAACCACCTCTGGGCAGAAAGAACACCTGCCGTTCTCGGCACGGAGCAGGCTGAAGGCAGCCAGGCCTGGCTGGACCTCGGGCTCACTGTCCGCACCCCGCAGACGTGCTGGGTCCCCGCCCGGGGAGCGCCGCGGGTATGGAGCGGTGGTGCGTTGAGGGGCGGGGGGGAGGGGTGTCCTCCAAGCACTGACTCTGGGTGCGCCGGGTCCTGACCCCACTCTCCGACCGTCGCCCGCCTTGGTTTCCCCGCACAGTTCTTACCTGCTCCAGGCCGCGGAGGCTGTCCCTGGGGGGTCCCAGCAGCACGCACAGCTCCAACAGCCCCGAGGGCAGCGCCAGGTGCTGGGACGCCGTCTCCGCCATGGCCGCGCCGCTGCCAGCTGGGCGCACTCGGCTCGGGCGTCTCGGGCCGCCTGGGCCGGCCCAGACCCCGACCCAGTGCCCCGCAGCGCCTCCCCCTGGCCCGACACTCCCTACCCTCCGCGGGCCGGATCCGCCCAGAGCGCGGTCCGCGGGGCGGGGCCTGATCGGGGGCGGGGTCTGGAGAGTTGGCGCGTGGCTGGTCGGAGAGGGGCGGGGCCTGATCGGGGGCGGGGTCTGAAGAGTTGGAGCGGGGCAGGTTGGAGAGGGGCGGGGTCTGGAGGGGGCGGGGCCCTGCCCAAAGATGTCATTTCCGAGTGGGACTAGAGAGTACGGGGCACTCGCGTTGTATAAGTGCTCGGCCCCCTCCTTGGGGAACCAGAGAAGGACTGGGCGGGTCTCCAGGTGGCCGGTGATGGCATCAAGCCCCGGGAGGAGAGTGAAAGCGCCCCGTGCTCGGCAAAACTCCGGGCCCACCTGGAGGACTCGGAGACACTAACGCTGGACGGCACCTCTCCCCTCCCCCCACCCTCACCCCCTCACCCCCTCCGCCTCCAGGAAGCCCTCTGGCCCTCAGGGCCTGGGAGTTGGCCGGGCTTGGATGGCAGGAAGGGTCAGCGGGGAAAGAGGGTGGAGAGATCCATTCCTGGTTAGTAACTCAGACCAGTTAACCCAAGGCTGGCCATGTCCAGTAAGAGGTTCAGTAAAATTCATCAGGAAATGGGGTGGGGGTGGGTGACACTAGAATGGAGCCCTGAGAACACAGGACTGAGGAGGGTTTGAGGCTGGCCAGGGCCCTTGCCTGGCCAGGTCCGGGCCTGGCCTGATCTCTGTGGACCGTGGGCCTCCCACAGCACCAGTCCGGGCCCAATGAAGGGGGGCTACCTGTGAACTTGGGGACTGGTTTTGGTGCCTGGTCATTGGACAAGGGCCCCAGGGGACCTTGGGCGGATCCGTGCTGTACCCGAGCATATGCATCTACTATAAAACTGAGAGGAAAATTACTCCAAAGGAACTTTTCCAGTTCTAATCATCTATGATTTTTAAAACCGGCAATGCTTAATAATAACTTCAAACATCTGCCATCCGCCTAAGCGCAAAAGAAACAGTAACTGCAAGGCAGGGTCGGGGTCAGAGGGTGGGGCAGGCGGCCTGGGTCTGGAGGGGAAGGACCCCGCATCCTTTCCTGCCGGTAAGGCTGACAGCCTGACTCACCCACAGGGTTTGTTGTTTCCCCTGATACCAAATCACCAAACGATCTGAATCACAAGTGGCGCCCAGTCAGGTCTGGGAATCCCCGTTGAGAGTCTGGAAGCTTCCAGGCAGAGGCTCGAGCATCTCCCAGGACGGCAGCCAAGCCTGGGGCTCGCATCCTGCCGTGTGCTGGTCCCTCAGCCTTGGCTTCCTGCTGCTTGAGTGCAGCCCAGGCGGTGAGAATCCAAGGAATCAAATGGCTGGCAGCTGTGGAGGTGGGGGACCCAACCAGGCTCAAGCAGGAGCCCCGGGAAGGTGTAAGGAACGAGGAGGTCCCAGCTCGGAGCGGGAAGTCCAGGCCGGCTCCGGGTGTGGGAGAGCGAGTCAGCCTGTTTCTAGGCCTCACTTTCTCATCTTTTATACCAGACGGGCTGGGTGACCACCACAGCCTCTGAGCTCCTCTGTCCCCAGCGTCCCTGTGCCCCTGCGCAGGGGCTTTCAGAGTACCTATAGGAAGCATTGCCCATGCCCGGGAAAGTGCTAATGGGGTGTGAGGTAGAAATGGGGGTAGCTAACCAGTGTCTGGGAGGGCTACTTTTTAATGTCAAATTAACATAAGACAGGTCAACAGAAGAAAAACAACTTTAATGAAGTACAGTCTGGGAGCCCGCCCCGCAGAAGATGCCATCCCCCAAGCTGAGGACTGGGCCAGGGGTGGGGGTTTCCAGGGGGAGGAGGGCCACTCACCGGAGGGTCAGAAGAGCAGAGGTGTGGTGGCAGGTGTCTGTCCTCCCATCTAAATCCATTCAGGTAGTTAAGGGAGAGGTGAAAGTTCTTCTGGATCCTCCATGGTCTTGACTGCGTTCAACTCAAAACGACCCACCCACCCAGGTGGCATCGTTTGGGGGGTCTCACATTCTGCTCCTCGAATTAGTCACAACACTCTGGAGGTCCAAGAACCGCAGGGTCTTTCAGCGGGTGCCTGGACAAACAGCTGTCCTCTCGGTGGGAACCACCGCACCACCCAGTTACTACAGAGGGCCGAAGCTGCCCACCCTCCTCCCAGGATCCCTCTGAGCCACGTGCCGTATGTGATATGACATTGTCATGTGCACGGAAACACACAAATGTAGCCAGGGTGCGGAGGGCTCAGTGGGTGGTGTGAAACAGTCTCATTTCTCCAGTGAAAACGGCGTGAATGTGCAGGGTGACCCACGTTCTGCTCCGGACCCACATCCCTCTGTCCCTCTGTCCCTGGAAGAAGGGGGAAGAGGGCCTGCTGATGAGTTCATATAACAGCCCGTGGGCACGTGGCTGCCCTGTTCCCTCCTCCGGCTGCCCGTACCTGCACAGAGGTGCCTGGTTGAAGACTGGCTCCGCCCCCCACTGGGGGCGTAATCCTGGGACACGCACCCTGCCTCCTTGAGCCTCAGTTTCCTGATCTGTGACCAAGGTGTGCCTGGGAGCACTGAATACACCAATGGGTGTGCAGAGCACAGGGTCGGGCCAGCCAGCTCTCGTCCTGAGCCTCAGTTTACTTGTTTCTGTTGGGGTATTTATTGAGCACCTACTGTATGCCTGGTCCTGTCATAATAGCTGGGAACACAAAGAGTAAAATGCAAGTACACCCCCTCCCCCTGAGCTCCCAGCCCAGTCAGCTGTCCAGTGAAAGAAAGAAGAAGTCTCTGTGGACTCAGAAGTGACCCAGAGGGAGACTCAGTCAGGAGGAAAACCCCCTGGAACCAACCACAAAGGGTGAGGAGGCGTTTTTCCGGGAAGAAAAGCCTAGAGGGCAGGTCAGGTTAGGCAGGAGGAACTGCATGGGGCATGCAGAAGCCTGCGAGCGAGCCCTGGGCGCTGAGCCGGGCGTGCAGGCGAGGGATGTCCATCTCCTCCCAGCCTGGAGTGGTGCCCACAGCACGGTGGGGGCTCAGGGCACACCAGGGAGGAATGCGGGGCTGGAGGGGGGCAGGGTCCAGATGGTGAAGGCGTGGGCGCCATGCTCAGGAGGCTGACCTCTGTACAGGCAGCTGAGGCCTTTGGCTAGGAAAGAAATGGGGCCAGTTTGATGCTGCAGAAAGCTGGTTGGGACAGCACAGATGCAGGAGAGTTCTGCGGTCAGTGGCCGGGGGGAGCGGGGGTCGGTATGGGCAGTGGGGGGAGGGAGGGCATGCCCCACAGATGAGACCTGGCCCCCCCATCGCCCCCGTGGGGATGACACTACTCTGGGCTGGGTGTCCACCCCATGGCCCGCGGCCATCTGCAGCCCAGGACAGCTGTGAATGCGGCCCACACAAAATCATAAACTTACTTAAAACATAAGATTTTTTTGTGATTACCTGTCGCAATGTATTGAACATGTGGCCCAAGACAAGTGTTCTTCTTCCCGTGTAGCCCAGGGACGCCAAAAGGCAGACACCCCTGCTAGCGGCTCACTGGGCTGTCAGTACCCTGTGGGCAGGGACC
Source organism: Micronycteris hirsuta (assembly GCA_004026765.1). Taxonomy (NCBI): domain Eukaryota; kingdom Metazoa; phylum Chordata; class Mammalia; order Chiroptera; family Phyllostomidae; genus Micronycteris; species Micronycteris hirsuta. The sequence goes on from PVJI01003181.1 coordinate 63,255, forward strand.
ATGGCCGAGGTGTCCCCTGCTCTGTCCCCGGAGCTGTACAGAGCCCAGCACAGAGTCAACTCTCTCATGCAGGGAGACCCCCTGGGGACTGGGCAGGTGGGGAAAGAGGAGCCTCAGGGAGACAGCTGACCTTGACAGCCTGTGGCCCCCGCGCAGGGAGGAGATGACCCACAGGCTTTGCGGGCACACTGGCGTTTAGGTCCAGGCCTCTTTCTCCCCGCTCCTCAGGCAGGAAGGATGGGAAGAGTCCTGGAGACCAGGGGCAGTGACCACAGCCAATCCACGGGGCCTGGGCCTGGGCCTGGGGGTCCAGCCCCAGCCCTCGTCAGAGAGATGGAAGTGACGGTGTCACAGCAAACCTGGGGGGCCACCCATGGGACAGGGCCACCTCGCCCTGCCCCTGACCTGCTCTAGCCAGTTGTCACCCCATTGCTAAAATTTTTTTCTCCTTTAAAAATAAACACCTAGGAGGAAAAGTGCTGGTGAGCGCTCCCCACCCAGTCTCTGAGCTCAGTGTCTCACAGAGCTGAGAAGGGTGCAGGTGGCAGGCCAGAATCCCATGGGACAGTTCCAGAAACCCCTGAGCGGCGGCGGAGCGCGGGCGGGCCTGGCCCGCCCCCCCCCCCGCCCGGCCACCCGAGTTCCACGGGCTCCCCAGGCCAGCGAAGGTGCAGCCAGGCTTCAAAACCACCGGCTCACGGTCTCCTTTACCAGCTGTGAAACAGAAGTAATGGTGCTTCCCTGTTCCACATAAAAACACTTAATTCTGCTCAGCAAACACCTATGGAGCACCTACTGCGTGCTGGCCGCCGTTGTGCCTGACAGGTCTGGCATCCAGTGGGGCTGAGTATATGTGATGAACTACCATCCACCCCACGCGGACCCGACGCAGCACCGACAGGCTGGGGGACCCCGCCCTGTGCGTCCCCAGCCCCCAGCCTTGCACCAGGCACCAGGTAACAGGCACACGGAAGTGTTTGGTGAAGAAAAGAATGAAGTCCCGCGGTCCCTGAGGTGCCATTCAGCAGCCACTCACCAACCTAGCACGGAGTGAGGGGGTCGGGTCCCAGGAATCACACCAGGACACCATTAGCCACACAGATACAAACGGCTGCTGAGGAGAGCAGGGATGGGGACGCCACGCCAGGACGGGGGCATTCCCGGTGGCTCCTGAGGCTTCGGCGGGTGGGGTGGGGTGTCCGTGATGTGATGGCTAGACCCGTTCTCCGTGACCGTGAAAATCTGCATCAAAAAAAAGAACTCTATGGTCTGCTCTATTTCCGGAGCCCTATTGTGTGCCCTAATGTGGTTGCGGTGGGCTGTCTCAAAGTCCCCACACTGGTGGCCAAGAGGGTGCCTTGTCCCCAATGCCAGCTCCCACTCTGTGATGCCGGCGCTGAAACCCGACTGCCCCGCAGTGGGTCTCGCTTCAAGAAAGTCCTAGGGCGGGGGTGACAGAAGGGTGAGTACAGAGGGAGCCCCTCAGAACTTTTGGTGCCCAAAAAGTTCCAATTTGACAGCTCCAGCCGCAAATGCCTGTGTCCCACGGGGCGGGGGCTGGGGCCACTGTGCAAAGCAGCCGGGGAGCCGCCAGGTCTGAGCCTGCTTAGTGGGGTGGCCACGTGTGTCCTCTGCTGAGTGAAGAAAGACAGGAAGTTGTGGCCCAGCTGCCGCAGGGTGCAGGGCAGGGAGGAGGCGGGCAGACGTGAGAACTAGCGTGACCCATCCAAAATGGGAATCAAAACAAAAATAGCCAACAGTACATGGGTGGGAAAGGGGAAGTCAGGTACCAGCCCAGCTCTCGAGGGCCCAAGAGGGAAGCCCAAGGTCATTCAAGGTTATTCTCTGCACCTGCTGTTCTTCTGCCCTGGAAGGTCCTTCCCCCTTTCCTGCCCAGATAACTGACTGACCTTTCATTGGCTCAAATGCTGCCTTCTCCAGGGAGCCCTCTCTGCTTTTCCCATCCAGGCTGGAACAGCCGGCACTCCCCATCCAATGTCAGCTCTTGGGCCCTCAACATGTTGCTTTGACCACAAGAGCCACGTGGGCAGGTCTCTGTCCTCTGTGCCTGCCCTGGACTTCCAGCCTAATAACTGACCCAACCTGTCACTTGCTTCTGGCTCCGGAGCCTCGGTCCAGTTCCATCCCGCGCAGGTGCTTCCTGAGAGACAGGGCACTGCCCTGCCTCCACCCAGCGGGACGGGCGCCAGCTTTGGAGGCAGGAGGACCTGCTGCCAGCCCAAGCCGACTCTTCAGCAGCGGCAGGGAGTGGGTAGCCATGTAGGTCACGAGAGGCGGGCGTGAGGGTGAAGGTGGACCCTCCGTAAACGCCGGACACCCTGCCCCTCTGCGCCCTGGACTCGCCCCTCTTTGGGAACCTCTGCAGGCTGCAAGGCCGGCTGGGCAGACAGACGAGGCGTGGCGGCAGTGACAGTGGCTCGGTCCGCGTCCCAATGGGCGCTCAGTGATGCATGTGCCCATGTGCATTCGCATGCAGGGCCCTCAACAACCACGGACACCCCAGGGCATGCCGTAGTCAGTGTGGGGTGCAGCTGGAGACCTGGGCTGCCTCACACCAAAGCCTTCCTCAGCGAGACGTGGCCCCTCCGCCCCTCCCGGTGGGTTTGCTGAAAAACAGCTCGGGCTTCGGGCCCCCGACGTTTCACAACCTGAAATTCTCGGTGGCGCTACAATCTGCTCCCTGGCGGGCGGCGCCCCTCCCCCCGCACCAGAATGTCATCCTCAGATGGGATTTTGGACTGCTTGGCCAGACTACCCTCGGCTCTCACTCACCGGGGGCCCAGTGAAAGTTCAAAGCTGCTTCCTCAAATTCGTTCCCACAGCACTTGGCGAGCACCCCAGTTGGGGTGGGCGTTCCCGCACACGGCAGACGTGGGGGTGGACTGGTGGCCTCCCTGTCTCCCCGCCCCCCAGGGCAGGGGCTCCAGCGGGGCCCTGAGTGAAGCACTCAGAGAGGAGGCCTGGAGAGGAGAGAGGGACTCGGGGTCTCCAAGAGGTGCCCCCAAGACTGACTGAAACACTACCTCCCATCAGACACATATCCTCAGACAGAAGGATGTGTCCCCCAAGGGCCCTGAAAGGAGCGGGGGCCACGGTCCTGCGCCCACGGACAGCGGCACGGCCTCACAGCTCAGCAGGACAGCCGGACTGAAGCTGGGGCCTCAACCCCAAGCACCCCTGGGTCCCCTCGGGCCATATCAGGTCGGCAGCGGCCGGGCTCTCCTGTCCCATCTCTGTCCCTCTTCTCCTCAAAGCCCACAGCCTGGGCGACCCCAGAGTCCGAGGAGGCAGAGACCAGGAGACCTGATTGCTGCCCAACCCTGTCACTGCTCCTGCAGCTGAGCACCGATGGAGCCCCCAACACCCACTGCCAAGTGCGTGTGCATGCACATGTGTGTGAGCACGTGTGTGTGTCAGGACACTGAGGGCCATCCCAGCCGGTGCAGTGTGGGCCGGGAGAGGGTGGTCTCTGGGACCCAGGGCCCCCGGTTCCCCATCCAGCCTTGAGCCTCTGAGCCGTTCCTTTCAAGGACCTGGCGCCCTTCCAAGAACCACAGGCAGATCTTCACGGAAGGAAGGCGTCGCTGTCACTTCCCCATGCGTCTAGGAACTGTCCCGGCCAGGGTGGGGGCCACAGCGGGAAAACAGGGGACAAGGACCTCGGTCTCAGAGTAGTTCGATCCGGTGATCCGGAGGGGCTGTCAGGGGGAGTCAGCCGAGGGCAAACTTGTTGAAAAGTGGCACAGGCTTCAGGCCCCCGACGTTTCACCGCCTGAAACGTAGCCTCGCCCAGCCAGAGGGTTCGGAGCTGGGGTTCTGTTTCCTCACCGCGCCCCTGGGTCTGACCCTGGAGAAGGGGGGCTGCTGCAGCCAGGGCGTGGCGCTGCCTGCGGGACAGTGTCTGTCTGCCCCCCCCTCCCCGTGACTATCTTCTGCTCGCCCCACTCCCTCCCGGGTAAGGGTCAAGGGACCTACAGATGGCCCTGCATGAGCCCTCGAAACCTGCCCCTGGCCCTCACCTCTGGCCTTCCCCCACTGGCCCTCACCCCTCCTCTGCACCTTTCCTGCCTGTGTCCTCTGATGGACTGTCCACTCCTGGTTCCGACCTGGACCTGGGCCTCTAGCCGTGGGTCACAGTACCAGCCGGGTCTGTGGGCAGCAGAGTCAGCTCCCGCCCTCCCGGGCAGCTCCAGCACACTGGGACCAGGCACTGCACGTCCCCAGGGCCCCCTCTGCCTCATGCTGTCCACGCCCCCCCACCCCGTACCAGACTGTGACCAATGAGGTTGCACAGCCTCCCACAATGACCCCTGACCCTAGGACGTCTCCTCATGCACACTCAGCACCCCTAAAGAAAGGTGAAGGAAACTACCAAGTCCCTCCTCCCTTCCCGAGAACTCGCTCTTCCCACCAACAGTCACTTCTGGACAGTGAGCTGGCCTCCAACAGACCGAGTGCGCCTCACGCCTGGACCTCTCCCTGGTCTTTCTAACCCCAGACCGGTCAGAACGGCCGCGCCGACGTCCCCCCAGGACAGCGGCGATGCGGTGAGACATTCCGAGTTCTGGGGCTTGGGTGTCCCAACAGCGTCTCGCTCTTGCCCTGGCTGGAGCCATCTCGTCTCGAGAGCTCAGCTCCTGCCCTCTGGTCGGATCTGCTGGCTCGTCCCCCGCCACGGGTCTGACAAATGCCCCACTGGTGGGGGAACGCACGGACGTGTGCCGGGACAGGCTCGGCTTCTCCACAACCCACAAGAGAGCTGCTTTTTCAACACCGGCACATGGAGAAGGCCTGCAGAGCAACAGTTACCTGGGAACCGGGGCCCAAGCCGGTGACGATGGCAGCGGCGCCCACCTTGTTCCAGGACCTGTGGCCACGCCTGTTCCGTCTCCCCCACGCCCGCTCTGGGCCACGCCCATGTTAGGCCTGCCTCACAAGACTCAGATTCGCAGGGGGCCCCACAGCAGGTCTGGAGCTGGGGTCAAGCTGGCGTGACCCCTCATCCCGAGGGACCCAGTGAGCCCCCCGAGGGCCGTGGGAGAAAGCGTTTATTCTTTGTCACTCAAGCCCAGTCCCTCCCACGTGCCACGGCCTTAGCTCAGACCATCTTTGTTACTCCGGCTTCGGCTGGTGGGTCCCCCACCTGCCTCCTGTCCATGACTACCCTCTATGCCCTGCCTGGCCCCCACATTCCCCACCTGGCCTGGAGGAGCACCCTTTTCACCCAGCTGGGGCCTTGGTCTGCTCCCCCTGAGCTGGCACTGTAGCCACAGGTAGCTGGCCAGGCTCCCGGTACCAGTTTCCTGGGGTACCACCCCTGCTGCTGAAACTGGCCCTCAGCACAGACGCGCTGAGCAGCAGGGGTGGGGAGGTGGGGCGACACCACAGCCCGTACCTCCCCACCGCTCCTCCACCCTGGCTCCGGAGTCTGGCAGGCCTGGGGGACTGTCCCCACCTCAGTGCATGGCCTGGATGTCATACCCTGTCTTGCTGAGGGCACTGCCCTGGCTCCCCAGCGCCCTCCCAATGAACTGTGGCCCCCGCACCGAGTTTCCAGCCCTCCACGGCTGGCCTGTGCAGCCCTCACCCTGCCCCCCTCCGCACACCCCAACTCCCACAGAGCTAGACTAGCCCGTCAGATTCTCCAGGGCATCCCCACCCGCCCCCGCAGCGCCCCCTACCCCGAAGCTGCCCTGGCTCACCCACCAGGTGCTCCCTCACTCATGTCTCATCCGCACACTCTGCTTGCTGACCAGGGATGCTAAGCTTATTTAGAATTAGCCAGCTGGACTCCATTGAGATGGTTCTTATTTTGTTGGCAATATCCAAATCTTCAGTCAGGAGCCAGCTGGGCTCATGCCTTCTGTCCCCATCGTGGTGGCCTTGGCCACGTGACGTCAGAGAGCATCTTCCCAGCCTGGGAGTGGCGACCATGGCCTTGGCGCCCACGAGAGCGCGGTGCCTCTTCTCTGGTCACAGCCGACTCCGTGCTGGGCGGGCGCTCGTCTGAGGATACCAGGCGGCCACAGGTGGGTGACCTGTGGGCTTTCTTTTCTTTGTGGCTGTGACTCCTCTCAGCTCTGCCTTCTTGGCCTTCGCAGCCCTTGCTTTGGCTTCGGCAGGAGGGAAGGGGCCTCCTCCTTTGCTTTCTGCACCATCTTTGTGTAAGGGGGGGTCAGTTAAAATTCAGTTTTATTTTTTCAGATATTCCAGTCACAGTTCTTTTATATTTGACTAATGATTATTAAAGATGCTAAGATATCTTATCAAACATAATATTATCTATTTTTCAAAACCACTCTGCAAGGAAGGTATATAAAACACTGCTGTTCTTCTGTCTAATATCTATTTTCCCCTTTTTCTTTACTGACAGGATCTTTATATTACTGGGGATGAGAATGTGCCCAGTGAGAAAAGTGGCATTTCCCTGCCTTCCTTGAACATGGGAATGAGTGAGGAGCCATTGGGTGAGGTTTCTAGGAAAGTTCTTACATACTACCTTCTTCCTTTTTCCTCCTTCCTGTTCCCCGGAGCTGGGATGTGATGGCTGGATTTCTAGCAGCCATTATGTACCACAAGGTGTTAGGGATGGCAGAGCAGAAAGATCAAAGGCGGCTGGGTTTCTGATGACTGAAGTTCTCCACCAGACCTAGACTGCATAGTTGCAGATTTTTGTAACATGAGTGAGAAACAAATTTTTATCTTGCTTAAGCCACTTATTTGAGGCTTTCTAACCTATGTTGCCTGCAAAATGGCCGCAAAAGGTTTAATGCTTATCTCCACTTTATAGAAATTACTATGGGCCAGCCTGTGGGCTGGGGTCTTACAGGGACTGCCCCGGTCACCCTTACAGCGGCTTCATGAGGTAGGGAGCATCCTGTTTGACAGAGGAGGGGGCTGACATCATGGGAGAAGATGGCATGCCTGGCCCCTCCCCAGCAGTGCAGGTGGGCCGAGGGGTAACAGTCACCGTGGGCATGTGCAGCAGAGCAGCGAGGGCCCAGTGTGGGGCAAGAAGGGTCCCCTAACTCCCTGTAAAGCCACAGTATGGAGGACTTCTCTGTGCCAGGGGTAGCCAGTCATCTCCTCAGGAGTCACGGAAACCCTCAGGGCCGCAGTTTCCTCACCTGTAAAGTGGGGTTGGGTGGGGTGGGACTGGCATCTCTCCCCTCTTGGAGTCTGGCACTGTCCCCTGAGGGACCACGTATGAGTTCTGTTTGTTTTCAACCCTCTCCTGCCCACAAAGGGGTGACCCCACAAGAGCTCCCGGAGGCCCTGTGCAAACGCTTCTTCAGTTTGAGAACCTTCCAGCTCAGGCAGGAACCCCTTGGAAGTGAAAGAGGAAGCGTCATCTGTTTACCTCCGTCTGGTGATGTCAGGCTTCCTTGCTTTGTGCAGAGTGGTGGCCCACCCTTCCCCCCGGGGCCATGTGCTGGCCCACTGCTCCCCAAGGGCACATGTGGTCCCTGGCTCTCCCAGAAACAACTTGAGGGCCACTGCCCCACCCTCTGGTGTCCCAGTATCAGCATGGACAAAAAACTGATGAAAAAACTTGGATCCAAAATTTGCAGGAAAAATGAAACCCCAGGAGTTCAGGAGGGCCGGTGCTCGTAGGCCAAGGGCAGGGGAGGTGTGGGCAAGGTGTCCAAAGTCTCAGACAAGGCAGCTGACCCTCTGGAGCTGGTCCTAGGATGGACCCGGCCCCTAGAGGCCCCCTGCCCGTGTCTGCCCTGGAAGCCAGCCTGCCCTGTAACCCTGTGATGAGGAGTAAAATGCAAAGAACAGCCGGCACACACAGCCACACAAGGAGGGAATTCAGGCTCATGCCATTTTTATCGCCTTGCTATATAAAAAGTCACTTAAAAGTATTTCTTTTGCATACAAATGAAGATTAGAATATCTGGTCGACTGGAAAACTGGGCCCAGGTGTCTGCAAGCACCTCAAAGCCCAGGACAGAGATGACAATGAAGACACCCCCCCACACACATTGAAGAAGCAACAGGGACTCATCCACAGGGCTGGGTGGGCAGAGTCATATTTGATTAAAGGGACGGATTGGGGTGCTGGCTGACCCAGCCGCTCATAGCTTTCCGCCACGCCTGGCACAGGACCCCACATGGTGCCCTGGCAGCTTGGAGGGTACCCAGGAGCCCGGCAACCCCCTGCAGGCCCTTGCATGCACCTGCTTTCTAGTGAGTGAGACCCCTTGTCCTGGGCGCACTGCCAGAGAATTCTGGGGCCCCTGGCAGCTCTCCTGGTCACAGGCTGACCAGCTGTCCAGTGGGGTTCCTCCTGTCCTCTCATCCAGACCAGACACAGGACACACAGGCCTGGGGTCCCGAGTCAGGCCTGGGTCCTCCACTCCCCACGCTGAGCCCAGCGCAGAGGCAGGGGTGACGGAACTCCAGGGACGGACATAGGGGTGAGCTGAGATCAGAGGGACCAGAGCCCCCTTCGGAGCTGAAGTCCCTGCATTCGTCCCCGCCGATGGGCACTTTGGGGACCAGGGGTGTCTTTGGCCAAGTCCTACCATAAGGGCACTTCTTGGTTTGCTCTCTGGTTGTTCTTCTAGGTCACGATTTGGAGACACTTAAAACTTTGAGGCCCCCTGAACTGCCATCTGCCTGGAACTGCTTACACGCTGCTGTGTGTACACACCCACGTCAGGTAACCCTCCCAGGGACCCCGCGAGCGGGGGCCTCATACCCATGACCAGCTCACAGCCTGCCTGAGGCCTGAGGCCAGCATGAGGCCAGGTGGGATTTGTCTCCTGCTATGGCATCATGGGCCTGAAAGCACTGGCTCTGCACCTGACACCTGGTGAGCCCTCAGGCCTGCAGGTGGACCCAGTCATTGTGCTTTGCAGGGTCACCTTCTTCACGAACAGGAGGGAAAGCCCCCATCAGCAGGAAGCATGCTGCACTGCGGCTCTTGCTTCATGGCGGTGGTCCGGACCGCACCCGCCCATCCTCCAGGCCTGTGTCGGGCACTGTGCTAGTGGGGGCAGGGAGGCACTTGTCCTGTTGTGCCCAGACTTGCAGCCCCAGCACCTGCCGATCCTGCACCCAGACACCCCGCTGACCAGCCCAGGTTTGGGTCTGCACCCTCTCCCTGGACCATGGCATTGCCGCGGTCTCCACCTTCACCCCCATCCAGCGTCCATGGGTGGCCATGGCCGTTGGGGACTCCCCACCCCTGACGGGAACAGGACCAGCCCCCCAGCAGGCATTCTGGCCCCCTGAGTGCAGTGCCCGAGCTGCTGCACCTGGAGGTGCTGAGTGGGTTGATGTTCTTGAGCTATTAGCCACCGCGGGTTTCCCCCAGGCTTCCTGCCACAGCGCTTCTTGGATCTGGCCACAGCTGGGTGAGCGTTTGAAGCTCCCAGCCTGGGAAAGCGATGGTCGACCACTGTACAGAGAACACGGACCTGCATCCAGGCTGCTTCGCACCTCCAGGCCCTGGCAGGGACATGGAGGTGAGAGAGGTAGGGTGCCACTCCCCCCACCAGCTGGCTCCCCAGTGACTGGGGGTGGCTATGACGGAACACCTTGCTTTCAGGTACACAGGACAGGGCCATTCCCTCATGGACTGACTCCCAGAGCTGACAGGTGGGGCCATCTCGGTGGATGTCGGCACACACAGGTGGGGACTCGAGTCAGGGTAGGGGTCAGACCCCGGCTCCACACTGACACACAGCTTGGACCTGGGACCGGGCGGCCCCAGAGATGAAGCCGGTACTTCGGGATGGCTTGGGGGGCAGAACATGGTAAGGAATCAGATGCAGGGAGTGATGTGGCCAGGCTCTCCCAAGACAGGCTCCTGTGCCAGCATCCACCGACTCCCAGCCCTGGGGGGCTCACCGGGGCAAACGGGCCCGGAAGCCAGGCTGCTGCAGCTCAGGCAGCTGGGCCCAGAGACAGCCATCCATTCCTTCCTCATTCCTCATTCATTCATTCTTTCTTTCATTCTCTCTCCTTCCTTCCTTCCTTCCTTCCTTCCTTCGTTCTCCTAGACAAGGTGGCAGGTGCTGCGCCCTGAGCCCAGAGGGAGGAAACTGTGTGGAGGCGCACAAAGACCCCAGCTCTGCTCTGTACCTGTGAAGTGAGCGACCCAGTTGCCTCCTCAGAAAGCTGCCACGGGGTGAGGGCAGGTCCATACACCCACTTCCTGGGGCCTCGCCACCCTCTCTGGCCCCCCTGCCATCTACAGGGGAGCCCTGCTCTGCAGCGCCTCACCTCCTCACACCCACCCTGCGGCTGGGCCTGGGGCGGCGTGCGAAGATGAGGTGCTGGGCCATGGAAGCAAGGACAGGAAAGAGAAGGGGTGCCCCTGGGAGGTGTGGGGGGTCGGGGACCTCAGGGCCCAGAAGCAGAGCGGTCTGGCCCGTCACCACACACCGCAGGCTCTCCCTGGCACCTGGGCCTCTGCGCCAGGCCAGGTGTGGGAGTGCACCTGGGCGGGCGGGGCAGAGAAACTTGCCGTTTGGAGACCACCCCACACCAACCCCCACCCCCCCAGTGTAGACAGCGACACAGGAGGCATCACTGGGCGGGGTAGTTCAATGACGCAGCCTGAGGCCCCGCCAGTCCCTCTCTGCAAGCACCGTGTGCTCTGTCTAAAGCACGCCCCAGGCCCTGACAATGCCTGGCACAGGGTGGGCGCTTAGGGAACACACGCCGGGTGAATAAACAGACAGAGGACACACCCTTCCGGGGAGCAGCGCAATGGTAGCGGTTCTTTTTTCCTTTTGCTCATTTTTAACTGTTTTGGCTGTGATTACATAACATTCTCATGTGAGGAACCACTCATTTCAAAATCTGGTCACTGCCCAGCTGGCAAGGTCACAGGGAAGTGAAGGGGCTTTTGGCCGAAGCAGCCCTGGGACTCTCTCAGGGTCACCGAGACCAATGTGACACATCTGCACGCGGTGGCCCGGCCGCGGACAGGGCCTGGAAAGAACCAGGCAGTGGGGACTGCGGGTGGGGCTTTCTTCCTCTCTCTCGTTTCCTCTGTGGCTGTCCCATAGCTGGGCCATGAGTTCAATTCGGGGAGAAAGACAGGGTGTGGCGCGGCGGCTCCCGGCAGTGCCAGGCAGTGGGGGAGTCAGGGGGGCAGTGGTCCAGAGCAGCTCCAGGACCCTCGCTCTTCCCATCGGTGGGACGGGGCAACGGCACATCACCTCTGGCGGTTCTGAGAAGTGACAGTGGCCATCCTGCTTGGCGGCCTTGCTTCCTTCCCGTTTTCACGCTCTGCTGCTTGAGGGGTTAACAGCAGGACGCGGCTGGCGCTTGTTTACTGCCTGCAAGTCAGAAGCTGCATCCTCCGGTTGCAAGCTGGCCGAGCTGGGCAGGGCAGGGCAGGGGAGCAGAGAGTGAGGGTGCTCTCCGCTCTGCCACTTCATAGGGGCACAGCACCCCTCTGCAGGGAGGGCCCTCCTCTCAGAGCTTCTGCGAGGACCCACTTTCCTGATGGGCGGTGGTGCCCAGGAGCCCCCCTGTGCCCAGTGCCGCGCCCCTGCACAGGACAGCAGTGCCACCTCCAGCCCCACCTGCCCTGCCCTGCCCTCCCCGTGTGCTTCCTGCCGGGCCCTGAGCTGACCCTGAGTGAGGCCGGCCAGCAGTGCCTGTTCTATTCCTTAGCCACCAGGGAGAAAAGGGGAGGCAGACGTTTGGAGAGTTCGGGCGGGTCAATCTGTTGAACGCCTGCTCTGCGCTGCGGCAGGCACCTCGCAACTACGATCTTGTTCTAATGTCCTTGCAAGTCGGCCTCCCTCACCTGACGGCAGAGACCAAGTTTGCCACATGGGCAGCACAGTGCCTGGCTCCTAGGGGACTTCAAAAAGTGTCGTCAGTGGGTGGTTGAGGATGGTGGTTGAGTGACAGATGCGGGACGGGGGGCAGACGGGTGGGTGAGGATGGACGAACTGGTGGGTGGAGGGGAGTTAGATGGGAGTGTGTCACCTACGCAGAGCTAGTCAATGGCAGACCTGGCAAGGGTCCGACTTCAACTCCAGACCCTTCCTCCTCCTCCTCTGGGGTCTTGGCCTTCCTCACACCCCACGTACCCACAGTCCCTGACCCCAAATGCCAGCAGTTCCTACTTTCAGATCCCCATCCTGGTCTCTGCTCCCCCCATCCCCAGCCCCAGCGTCTTCTTTGGAAGAGCATGTTCACTTTCTCCTTCCAGACACACTGGGCAGGGCCCGTCCATGGGATGCGCACTGAGTACAGCCACCCAGGCCCTTGCTCGGGAGAGCTCCACCCTTGCTTTGGGCTGTGCTGTCACAGTGCCGGTGGGACAGTGGGAGGAGCACATGAAGAGAGGAGACCCTGCATCCGGTGAGTCGGTCCCTTGTGGCCCATGCACCTGCAGTGTGGGATGTCTCCTGAGCACCGAATTCTGGAGGAGCCACGTCACACTGGAGTTCAGCGGGACCCGAAGTGACGTGCCCTGGGGAACAGCCACAGCGTGCTCAGGCAGAGAGCGACGGAAAATGGCCCATTGAGTTGGGCAGGGTCTTCCCAGCTTCTGATGAGGGCGGAACACGTGGTGTCATTCTGGGGGTCCTCCTGCAAGCTAACCACTTTGCATTGGAAACTGGCATCGCACAATAGAAAGAGGAAGACTAAAATTCAAGTGTTTGATTGATTTATTAGTATTAATAATTTTATTAGTATTTATTCAAAATACCAACGACGTCAATTTAAAATTTTTTTCTCTACTTAAAACCACGTTAAATACCAAATGAAAAACACCACAGCAAGTCAGCAGGCGCAAGAGGGGCGAGATGAGGCCCCGGAGCCCCCAGGCCCCAAGTTCAGGTGCTGTGCGGGGGCGGAAGACCCAGCCCTGTTCCTGCCCATCACTTCACCTTGCTCCCAGCGGACCGCAGATGGCACCTGCGGTGGCTCCTTTGCGCATTCACTCCTTCGCTCGTCCCCTCACTCGGCCCGGGGTGCTGTGCCCTGAATGCCCCGCACAGGACGCAGGAGGCAGGGGTCCAGATCAAGGCCCCGCAGGACGTGCCAGAAGAGAGGACAGCTTGGCCCATGTGCGACGCTGCAAGGACCGCAAGTCACTAGCGTGGGCAGTGCAAGGTGAACAACAAACAGAAAGTCCCTTCGTCTCCCCGTGCCTCAGTTTCCCTCCCGTGGCACCAAAGCGCGCTTGCTCAGCTCTGAGGATCCAGTCTCCCCGCCTCCCCTTCCCCCTGCAGGAACCCTGCAGACCTGCCCGGTGAGCCAGAGGGTGTGGGCGCCCCCTGGAGGGAGGCGGAGGAAAGGGCCCGGGCCTCCACTCCCTTGGCAAAAACCGCCCTGCCTGTCTCCCCGCATCTCCCGCGGCGTTAACTGTGGCAACCTCTCTGCAGGGTGGCACCTCACAGCGTCACGGTTACAGATACACGCACCCTTGCCCTGCCATGCTACTTCTAGGGACATATTCCAAATCTGCCCAAGCCTGCGGGCCGCATGGCGGAGTTGAGGCAGACTCAAGTTTCTCCATCGAACAAATGAAGTCAGGTCGGCGCCATGGAAGCAACAGAACGCAGTGGCAGGAAGCGAGCAGGTCCTTTGGGAACTGGAATGGGGTGAGCTTCGCCCAACTGTTGTCTCAGCTGGGTTTCCAGCCGCATTGAGGATTGACGGCCCCCCCAGGGAGGGGTGCAGGGCTGGGAGGGAAGGACCCACATGAGCCCGACCCTGCAAGGGACTCTGGGAGGTGAGTTCCTACAAGAGAAGGGAGTTCGGTGTTGGTTCCCCCCACCCCTGCGTCATTGGCTCCAGCAGCTCCAGGGAGAAGTGACTTTCCAGCCACTCCTGACTCTGCCTGTGCAAGCAAAGCAAACTCTGGAAGCCCAAACAGTTCTCCAAATAATGGCACTGCCGGAGGGAGAGAAGCGGAAAGAAGCCAGGAGAGGGGTGTGTGCGCACACCCACAGTCCAAGGGGCCCCAGGCCGGGCACCATGCTGTCTGCTGCACTCATGGAGGGAAAAGCCATGATGAACAACATGCATGCACACACATGTGGTCTGGGCCACACGAAGGCTGGGGAAGCAGGGCTCGTGGGTGGAAAGCGCGGTGAGTCCGGCGCTAGAGGCCCCAGGAAGTTAGGGGGCGGGGGGTGCAGGGTGAGTGAATTGCTCTTTCTTGGGACCTTTCTGTGCTTTACAAAGGAATTTCCAGCTGTGTACAACTTTCACCTACTCAAAACACAAAATGACACGGAAAGCTGATCTCTCCATGTCTGTGGGTCAGAAAACTTGGTGGTGTTAAGAGGGTGGTCGCCCCCAAGCTGACCTACAGATTCTCTGTGGCCCCTACCAAAACCCCAGCCAGCTGCTTGCAGAGACTGACAAGCCGATCCTAAAATTCACATGGAAACGGAAGGGACCCAGGACAGCCACAGCAAGCTTGAATAAAAAAGAGCAACGCTGGAGAACTCGCATTTCTTCATTTAAAAGTTACCATAAAGTTATCATAACCCAGACTCTGAGAGGTACTGGCAGAGGGTGGAGGAACAGACCAGCAAAACAGAACTGAGGGTCCGGAAATGAGGCTGATGTTCACGTGTGGCAAGGGGGTCAGAACAATTTGGGGGGAAGAACAGTCTTTTCAGCAGACTGGCATGGGGACAACTGGGCCTCCACGCGGGGAGGGGTAAAGTGGGACCCCCCACCTCACACCATGTGCAAAAATGATGGGTCGGGGACCTACACGAAGGAGCCGAGACTATAAAACTCTCGGCAGGAAACCCAGGGATTAGTCTTCATGATCTCAGATTAGGCGGGGCTTTCTCAGCTGCAACACCAAAAGCACATGCCACAAAAGAACAGAACAGACACGCTGAACTTCATAAAAAATAAAAGCTGCTCTTCTAAGGACAACCGTGAGAAAGAGAAGAGTGAGAAGACAACGGGAAAGAATATTTGCAACTCATGCATCTGATAAAGGACTCATATCCAGAGCGTACAAAGAAGTTTAAACTCAAAAATAAAAAGGCAAATAACATAGGTTAAAAATGAGCGATGGCTCTAAAGAGACATTCCTTCAAAGAAGACGGAGACGTGGCAGACAGCACAAGGAAAGACGTCCAACACCGCCAGCCGTCGGAAAAAGGCACGTGAACACTAGAACGAGACACCATGTGGAGCAAGCGGTCGGCCAGAGCTGCTGTGACAAACACCACAGGTTGGGTGGGAGCGGGGCCTGAACCGCCAGACATTGGTTTTCTCGCAGTTCAGGAGGGAAGAGGTTCAAGGCCAAGGTGTCAGTGGCGAGGGGCTTTGGTGCAGCCTCTCACCTTGTCCTCACGTGGCCTGTGCTGGGGGCATGCACGCAGGATGGTGGCGGAATCTGGTGCCTCCCTCTCTTCCTGGGAGGACACCAGTCCCATCGGGTTAGGGCCCCATCCTTGTGACCTCAGCTAACACAGGTCACTTCTCTAAAGGCCCTGTCTCCATGTGCAGGGCTGGGGCCTGCGGCGGGTGGGGGTGGTCAGGACACCAACGCGTGGGTTTGAGTTTGGTGGGAACACAGCCGAGTCCCTGATGGCACCACCGCCCTGAGGACCGGCTTTCTCCAAGAGACCGGCAGTAACAGACACCGGAGAAAACGTGGAGACACGGGCACCCCACCTGCAGCCCACCGGAGTGCCTGGCATCACAGCGGCGCCTCAGGCACGGTCAGCGTGCAGTGGGCTCCTGAAACTCAGGCACTTTATTGTTATTATTGTTGTTGTTGTTATTATTATTATTGCGGCAAAATACCCAGGACATGAAGTTTTCCACTTTGACCATTTCTCAGGGTACGGTTCTGCGGCACTGAGCACATTCGCACTGTCGTGTGACCGTCACACTGGCCATCCCGTGACACTGTCATCTCCCCACACGGGGCTCTGGGCCCAGGAAACACCGACTCCCGGAACCGCGCCCCCCCCCTGGCCCCGCCGCTCTGCCCTCTGTCTCCGCGCCTCTGCCTGTGCCAGGGCCCTCGTATGGGCGGGTCATACAGCCTGCGTCCTGTGTGACGGGCTCCTCTCACTCCGCACGGCGTCCTCTAAGCCCGTGCGGGCGGCAGCAGGTGGCAGGAGGTCCGTCCTTCGAAGGCTGGGCGATATTCCGGGACAGCCGGCCCGTTGGGTTTCTCCGCCCCTCGGCGCATGCGCGCTCGCACCGCTTCCCCTCTCGGCTGTTGTGCGTGGTGCTGCTCTGGACGTGGCCTGCGAACATCTGAGCTCCTGCATTTCATTCCGTGGGGTCTCCTTGGAAGGGGGTTGGCTGCATGGATCACGTGGCAAATCTCTCAGGGGAACGCCCCTACCGCTTTCTGTAGCGAAGGCCAAGGATCTGGAGGGTTCTGCAGACAGGCCCGCTCTCCCAGGACCCTTAGAGGAGGGGCGGGGACAGTTCTCCAACCTGCTGAACTTAGCCGGTCACAAACAGCCTGTGGCAATAAGAACCTCTGAGCATGAACTTGGGCGTCAAGCAGACCCTGGAGTCTGTTGTCCTGTGGGGCTGTGTGTCCGGCTGCATGGGGCCCAGCAGGTCTCAGCGAGCTGGTGTGTGCAGCGGGCCCAGCCAAACCAGCGGCCCCTCCACGGAACAGCGGAGCTGCTTCCGGTTTGTTGGAAGCCCTCCAAGAGCCAGCCAGCGAGGTTCAAAAACAACCCGCCCACCTGTGACACCTGGAGGGGGCGTGGGCGACATCGGGAGGCACAGACTGAAAGAGGCGGCGGTTCCCAGCTGTGGCCTCCAGGCCTGCAAACACCCGAGGAGGCAGAGAGGAAGCAGAGGTCCACGAGTCGCACACAAACACGGCACGTCGTCCACGGGTGGTTGTGCAGCTCAGCTGCAGGCCCTGGAGCCCACGGCCTTGCCTTGACGGCCGTTTCCCGTCCCTGACCTGGAGCTCCTCCCAGCATGCACCGGGGCGGCTGTCACGCAGGCTGAAGGTGACAGCGAGGCTGGTGACTGCGGAGCGCAAGCCTGTCCTGGAGTCGGGGCCTAGCCTCAGGGGCCCTCATCGCCCGCCTGGCTTCTGCCTCCCACCCAGGGCCCTGACCCCAGGGCCCTCGGCCCCTCTGCATTCACCCCACTTAGTCTCCAGCATCTCTACCACCTCCTCCCTCCCCCCAGACTGAAGTCTCTCCCCCTACTCCCCGAGTGTGCACAAGTCACCTTTATTTACTGTTGGGCGTGAAATTTTGCGTCCCCCCAATAATGCTCAGGTCCTACCCCAAGTACCTGTGACTGTGGCCTGATGTGGAAAGGGCCTCCTCAGTGGAATCCAGTTAAGACGAGGAGGTCACACCAAGTAGCGTGGTCCCGGGGCAATGCCCGCCGGCCA